>CAUYQV010197353.1:0-27247 GCA_963574575.1 Galagoides demidoff | reverse complement strand
TTCATGTTTACATGGATGGAGCTGGAAAATGTTCTTCTTAGCAAAGTATCACAAGAATGGAAGAAAAAGTATCCAATGTACACAGGCCTATTATTAAACTAATTTACAGCTTTCATATGAATGCTATAACCTAATTATAGCATAAGAATATGGGGAGGGGGAAAGTGTACAATAGAATCATGTCCCAAAAAGACAATGTTTGTATGTTAATTTAAAAAAAATTATTCCTAATGAGTGCTAAAGATTATCTGAGCCTTTAGCCGGTCACAATCTTTTTGCTGTTGGAGTTTCTTGCCTAACTGCTGATGGCTGCTGAGGAATTAGGGTGGTAGTTGCTACATGTAGGGTGACTGTTGTAGTTACCTAACATAAGACAACAATGAAGTTTTCCCAGTGAAAGAATCATGTCGATGGACTCTTTCTTTCATAAGAGATTTCTCTGTAGCATTTGATGCTATTTGTAGTATTTTACCCGTGGTAGAACTTTCAAAATTGGAGTCAATACTCTCACATTCTGCCACAGCCTTATCAAATAAGTTTCCGTACTATTCTAAATCCATTGTTATTTCAAAAATGTCCACAGTATCTCCACCAGGAGTAGATTCTATTTCAAGAAACTACTTTTTTGCTCTGTCTAAGAAGCAACTCCTCATTGGCTGAAGTTAAATCGTGAAACTGTTGAAATTCAATCACACCTTCGGGTTCCACTTCTAACTCTAGTCTTTGTGTTACTTACACACATCTATAGTTAATTCCTTTATTGACATTGTGAAATAAAATTAAAATATTACAACCCCACTGACTGAATGAACCTCTCTTGCCCAAAGGAACTCTAGAAAAATCTTAACACTGAGTTCCCAGTGATGTGATGGGAGGGGTTAAATGGAACTGCACATGAAGTTTTTCCACAACTCAGTCCTCTTTTCTTAAATATTCATGACTCTCATAGCTTGTTCAATATGCATATTTGGCCATCCTGATCAGAATAAATACCTGCTCCCATTGTCCCTTCATTGAAGCACCTGTTCCTGGCTTATAGCTGGGGGCTCTGCTTATTTGCCTGCAGTAAGGGTCACCACAGGTTATAGTGTTTTATGAGAAATAAATATTTCCTTTTCCTGATTATAGACCTCTTTTTTTTTTCAGTTAACAATGTCTTGAAATCCACAAATTTATCTATGAGGATTAGAATCAAACTTTTTCAAACTTCTGTTAATGTTAATATGTTGACCTTCTTCCATAAATTACAAATGTTCTTAATGGCATCTGCCATGGTAAATTCTTCCTAGAAGCTTTTCAATTTATTTCATGGTATGATTTGAATATTTTTCTTCTCTAAAATACATGTTGAAACTTAGTCCCAAATATGAGACTATTGAGAGGTGGGGCCTTTAAGTGGTGACTGGGTCATGAGGGTTTGGGCCTCATGATGGATTATCCAATTCATGGGTTCATGAGTTAATAAACTAATGAGACATAATGGGAAAGGGACTGATTGACTTATGAGAACAGGAAGGGAAATCTTATCTGGCCTGCCCAGACTAACCAGGTGATGCCCTGCATGTCCTCAAGACTCTTTAGGGAGTTCCTACCATTATGAAAGCTCTTCTCACAGCTGCAACTTCAGATATTCTGTTACAAGGAATGGAAAACTAATTAAGACACATTTCCCAGATAAATTAGAGCAGCAGTTCTCAACCTGTGGGTCATGACCCCTTTGTAACAATGAAAATACATCACGACATTAGGAAGGTTGAGAACCACTGAAATAAAGGAATCACTACCTGTGGTAGCTATTGTTTTGTGAAATGTATTTCTTAAAAAGTAAAACTTGAAAGTCAATAGTACTCCTTGATCTATTTTCTATAGAAAAAATGTTATTTTAACAGGCATGAAAACAACAGCAATCTCATACATCTCCATCAAAGCTCTTCAGTGACTAGATGTGTTGTTAAGGAGCAACAGATCTCAACAGTGGGCTTAAAATATTCTGCAAACTTGATGTACTGTGATCTAGATTTGCTTGTTCCACTCATAGAGCACAGGTAGTATGCTCCAGGATTTTTGGAATAATAAATAAGCATTGATTTTAACTTACAGTTTCCAACTCCATTATTCTCTAACAAGAGAATCAGCCTATCCTTTAAAGCTTTGAAGCTACACATCAACATCTTTCTAACTATAAAAATCCTAGATGGAAGCTTCTTCCAGGATAAGGCTGTCGTGTCTGTATTTGCAATTTATTATTTAGGGTATCACTTTGATTGATAATCTCAGCTAGACCTGGATAACTTGCTGCAGCTTCTGAGTCTGGACATTGTGTTTCATCTTGCATTTGCATGTTTTGGAGATGATTTCTTCCCTTCATTCATGGACCAAACATTGTTAGCTTCCTACTTTTTTTCTGCAGCTTTCCCACCTCTCTCAGCTTTCATGGAATAGAAGACAGTTACGGCCTTATGCTGAATTAGTTGATCTTCTATTTGTATCATTCAACTTTGTCCATATCAACAGTAAGGCTATTTCACTTTCTTATCAGCTTGTGCTCACTGAAGTAGCACATTTAATTTTCTTCAAGCACTTTTCCTTTACATTTACAACTTGGCTAACTATTTAAAATAAGAGATACAGCTTCCAGCCTGTGTTACCTTCTGACATCACTTTCTCACTATGCTTAAACATTTGTGTTTTTTTATGTAAAATAAGAGTTGTGTGAATCTTCCTTTTACTTGAACACTTAGAGGCCACTATCAGTTTATTATTAGCCTAATTTCAATATTAGTGTGTCTTAGGGAATAGGGAAATCTGAAGAGAGGGAGAAATATAGGGTAATGGAGGGTCAGGGAAACAGTCAGAACACAAACATTTATGTTTGCCCTTTTCTGTGGATATGCTTCATGGCCGAGAACATCAAAGATCACTGACTGAAGATCACTGTGAAAAATATAACAGCAATGAAATGTTTAAACTAGTGCAAGAATTCCCATAATGTGACACAGACACAACATGAGCACATTTTGTTGGGAAATGGCTTTAATACATTTGCTCCATGCAGAATTCCAACAAAACTTTAATTTATTAAAAAAAAAAAAACAATTATCTTAGGGCAGTGCCTATAGCTCAGTGGGTAGGGTGCCAGCCCCATATATCAAGGGTTTGAACCTGGCCCTGGCCAAACTACAACAAAAAATAGCCGGGTGGTGTGGTGGGCACCTGTAATCCGAGCTACTCGGGAGACTGAGGCAAGAGAAACACCTGAGCCCAGGAGTTGGAGGTTGCTGTGAGCTATGATGTCACAGTATTCTACCAAGGGCAATAAAGTAAGACTCTGTCTCTAAACAAAACAAAACAAAAACAAACAAAAAAAAACATAAAAAAAAATTATCTTCAATGTGCAAGAAGCCAATGTACAACAAAAGTAAAAAAGGAAATATGTTTGTAAATTATCTTTTTAAAAAAATTTGTAGTTTGCTGAATTTACTTTATCATTCTATATATTCACTTTTATATCTAATTTAGCATTTTTAATTTTTTAATTTAGCATTTATAATTTTGTAGGCAATCAAATTATATATAATTATTTTCCACAAAATATGGATATTGCCCAGTGTGGTGTTAAACATTTAATTCATTTTCACTTTTCACTGAGTTATGTGACATGTAACAAAATATATAACACTTAACCAAAACATCTATGTATTTATGAATTATTGAGAGAGCACTTTCCCTGTGTCTGTAACCAAAGAGTACTCTTGAGTCTATAGCTAACTTCAAGTTACTCAATTCTCCAAAGCCCAAGTCCAAAGTGATTTAAATGTATTTATGGAATCTTGTAACTAAGAAGTTTGGGGGGAAGTGAAACTGCAGAAATAAAGCCTTCTGATGACTTTTAAGTAAAACAAATTTTAAAAAGTGGTTTGTTTTGATAAATACTACAATAAGAAAAGATCACTGATTACAAGATTGCCAAGTCATCAGGGAATACTAATACTCCTTTAGCCAATGAGACATTGGGCTCTCTCCTCTCACTGAAGGTCCCTAACTACACCTTTAACAGGAAAAAAAATCCCATTGTCAGAGGAGACATAGACACCCACAGGAAAAGGCTTTCTCTTTTTCCTTAGTGGCTCACTTTAATGGCCAGGTATAGCTTATCTTCATGATTAGAGTCAAACTGGAGTCAAGAAGAGAAAGGTCTAAAAGAAAAATGAAGAGGATGAGCACACTCCCCTTAAATTTTGAATCAACAAATGACAATGTGTGATTATCAAGAGTAAAATAAACTTTCATCCTTGGATAAACTCAACTTAGTCATGCTGAGATTTCTTCTAGAATATTTTGGGGTTTGAAGTGATGCGATATTTTATTTATGTTCATTATGAATATTAATTAGTGTGCATTTTTTTTCTTCTTTACAGAGTTTTTCTTACTTAGAAATGAGTATTATGCTGGCTTAATAAAATAAATTGGGAAGAGTTTCCTCTTCTTCAGTTTTATTGAAGGAATTTTGATAGAATTGATAGTGGTTCTCCCATAAATACATGTTTGTTAGAATTGACCATCGAAGCCACCTGAGCCTAGAGTTTTATTTGTGATAAAGTTTATTAAAAATTCAATTTCTTTATAAGATAGGACTACTTGGGTTATCTGCTTACATTTTGGAGTGATCTGAGAGCCTTTGTTTTTAAATACCTCATTAGCTTCACCTCAATTGTCACATATCTTAGCATAAAAGAGCAAAATGGGCAGGAAGAGAGGCCAATTTTTTTCCAGGATTGGAAAACCTTTAATTAAGGTCCTTAATTCAATGGCTATGACTTGAACTCCTATGAGAGAGAAAATGGGAGAATATATTTTATTGACAAATACATATCATTAAAGTTACTTTGAAGTTTCAGAGATAATAATATATAAACTCAAATGAAAAGTATTAATTATAAATGTAGAAGTATTGGAATTTGAATATTACTAAAATCTATAGGTTTTTTTATTTGAAAACATTTCAACAAGATGCTAAGAAACTGTAAAATAAAATAATAAAATTTTTTTTAAATGATGGGGAATAGATAAATCCAGGATATGCGAAAATAGAAAACAAATGATGCTAAATTCCCAGCAGAGATATTGATGTGCACAATAATGTGTTACTGGAATAGGACCATAAGCAAAAAGAATCAATGTGAATCTGGTCCTTATTTCAAATATCTTTTTTCCTTTTTCAAGAGTATAATACATAATCATGCACAAAAACTTCCCCTGAACTCTTACTCATTTAAGGTCTATTTTCTCAGATCTTTATCTAAACATAGTGGCTTGAACAAGTTTTACCTCGGAGTATTTTTTTCATGGTCTTAATTATTCTAAATAACACAAAATCATAGTTTATAAAACAAAGATTTGGGGGTTGGCACAAAGCATTTGTTTTGAGAGAAACATGAAACTATTGATTCCCATTTAAAAATAATTTATTTTATATCACGGCAAAAACAAGTAATAAAACATCATGTTATTTTTATTTTTTTAAAGTTCAGAATATTGGAGGTTGCACATGTTTTGTTTACATACTTTGTTTTTTGCACAAATTGAGTCAAGGTTACACGCGTGCCACCCACCCAGTGTGCACTGTAGCCAATTGTGTGAATTACCCATCCCTTCCTCTCCCTTAGACCCAACTTAATTTCCTTTGAGATTTACTTCCATATATGCATTTAAGTGTTGCTCAGTCAGTTCCCACCTGGTAGTGAGTACATGTTTCTACACTCTGTGATGTTACACTTAGAAGAATGGTCTCCAATTCTATCCTGGTTGTCACAAAAAAAAAAAAAAAAAATTAGATTACCATTTTTCTTTATGGCTAAGTGGTATTCTAATGTATGCATATATCAAATTTATTAATCCATTCATGTGTTGTGGACACTGGATTGTTTCCAGGTCTTTGCAATTGTGAATTGTGCTGCCCTAAATACTCAAGCTGAGAATAAAGTCAAAGATGTGATACATTTTGCAGTAGTAACAAATAAAATAAAATACCTAAGGATATACTTAACAAAGAAGGGGAAAGATTTCTCTAGGAAGAAGTATAAACACTGAGGAAAGAAACTGTAGAAGATCTAAACAGATGGAAAAAGTCACCATGCTCATGGATCAGCATAATCAACATTGTTAAAATGACTATACCACCTAGAGTGATTTACAGATTCAATGCAATCCCCACTAAAATACCAATGTTAATTTTTGCTAGAAAGACAGTGCTATGCTTTGTATGAAACTAGAAAAGACACTGAATAGCCAATATAGCCTTACATAATAAGAACAAAGTCATTTTACCTGACTTCAAGCTATACTACAAGGCTCTGGTAACCAAAACTGCATAGTGGTTGCACAAAAATAGAACAGAGACTAATGGATCAGAACAGAAAACCAAGAGATGAAATCATCCTCATGGTATCATCTCATTTTTAATAAAATAGATAAAAATATACACTGGGCAAAAGAATCATTGTTCAATAAATGGTGCTGGGAAAACTGGATAGCCACATATAAAAGACTGAAACGGGGTCTGCACCACTCTACTCACAAAAAGTAACTCACAATGGACAAAAACACCTAATCGTTAAGGATTAATCTTTAACCTAGAATAAAATGTTTCAAAAATTCTGATAGATACTGGCCTAAACAAGGAATTTGTGAAGAAGAACCCAAAGCAAATACAGCAACAACAGAAATCAACATATAGACCTGAAAAAATTAAAATACTTCTGCATAGCCAATGAGACAATCAAAAGAGGAGATAGAAAACTCACAAAAGAGGAGAAAATATTTGCAAGCTATCCATATGATAAAATACTGATAACCAGAATCTACAAAGAACTCAAGGAAATCACCAAACAACCCATTAAATGTACTGAACAGAAACTTTTCAAATGAAGATACACTAATGGCCAAGAAACTCATGGAAATGGTCAGTGTTTCTAATCAGTAGGGAAATGCAAGTCAAAACCAAAATGAGCTATCACCTAGCTCTAATGAGAATGGCTTGTATTACAAGTCCCAAACGCACTCTAAAAATCTCAAAAGAATTTTTTCCTACAAAATCTCTAAGGTCAAGCAATCCCCAGAATTTGAATGGATAAGCAGGGTGAGGTAAGGGGTGTGTGGAGAGCCTTTTAAACTGTAACAATATTGCTGACTTTCACTTTTTATTAAAAAAATAAACTCAACTGTATTACCCCATCTCTTTCATTCACTTCTTGTTTTGTTTTGTTTTGTTTTGTTTTTTAAATTAAATCATAGTTGTGTACATTAATGTGGGAGGTGATTGGTGGGACCACACTTCTTGTTTTTTTTATGAGGAAGAAAAAGCCATTGCTTACAATTGTATTACCATTGAAGGCAACTGCCAGCACTTTTCTGTATATACTGAACTAAACTAAAACTCATTAAACACAGGCTGCTCTTTAAAAAAAAAAGTCCTAAAACATCAGATACTGGTGTAGATGCGGAGAGAAAGGAATTCTTATACACTGTTTCTTCAAAGAATATTTGAGGAAATTATTATTACATGTGAGTATTTATTAATATTTTGTGTATAGTATGTATTGATATATACACTAGGTAAAAATGAAATGTATTATTTACTTTATGCCACATAGCAAAGAAATACCATTTTAAAAGAAAAACATTAGCCACGGCGCTGGCTTTAGAGAATTGCGTTTAGTAGTCAACACATGAATTTTCTTCTAAATTAATAAAAACACAATGCTTTAAAGAACATTGAGTTTGATCAGACACAACTGAATCTGAGTCTTAGTTTTTCTTTCCCCTTATATTTACTTGAAAATAATACTAACATAGTCTTCTAAACCTTACTTTCTTTACCTGAATGTGGGTCTCAATAAACTTGACATTATATATATTTATTTATTTTATTTATTCTATACATAATTATAGTAAATTTCTTATATTTAAATAAAATTATATGTCTTGGTTATAATCAAAAGCCCAAAAATAGTAACCAGAATTTTATTGCTATTACAGTTATTATCATTTTTACTGTTCATCAAAACTGACACTATAATAATAAATCTTGAGAAGTAAATTATAAATTATTTTCTATTACAAGAACTATTTAGAATTTTTAGCAGCTGATTAGCTGCTTGATTAAGGTAGTTTAATACGCTTAAAATTAAATGTGACAATAAATGACTAATTCATTTCTCTACAGTTACTTTAAATTTTTCTTGGAAAAGTTAGGTGTTCCCTTTACATTTATAATTTGTAGCTCGGTATGGTTTTCATAATCTGATTAATTGCATTTCTAAGTATAAAGTTTCACATTCTCATTCACTGTAAATGTAGAAGTCCACCACACACAAAACTTTAAAATTTATTTTGGTATTTTATTCCTTAAAGAATTGCCTGGTCATTTTTCATTCAATAGTACTTGTTTCATCCTAACAGTCATCTTGTCATATACAAATGAGGGGTGACCACTGGTACACAGAATCACAAAATCAAAGGTATTTCATTACAGCAAGTAAAAAATCATCTAAGCAGAAGGTTATATCCTCTTTCTCTTCTCCCTTGGTCAGGTAGAAGCACCCATATAGTTTTAAAAGGATAGCTTATATATTACCTGCATAAGAGATCAGCTGTCTTCTTTTATTCCTGTAAGAAACATAAAACATAATATCTATTGTATTGAAGAAAAACTACTCACAGCAACCAGAGTTTAAAACACTTAACGCAGTCCTTGGTTAATGCTGTTATTTTGTTTCTAGTGTTGACACAGTTTTAGAAACAGTTACTTCCAGTTTATATTGACATATTACCATCAATTATGTTTTACCATCTGTGGTCCTAATTAAGTTTACCCTTAAATTTGATTTTACCAGACATCATTCACAAGTGAGACATGTTTACTAAACATTCTTTATGGAAAGAGAAGAAATAAAAATCAGTTAGAATGGACCCAAAATAATTTTGCTGTTAGCAAATTTGGTGCCCCATATTTGCTTAAGTTAGACTGTTCTCAGTGCTCAGCGGTGGCTTATTATCTTGGGGAATGAGCTGGAGAATATGAACACCAATGGATACTAAGTGCATTCTTCTATTTATTACATGGAAAGAATTATTTTCTTTTCCCGTCCCAATTTAATTTTCACTATAAACAACTGTAATAAAACTTACAGTGTTAAATTTTCCAAAACTTGAATCTCCTTAGAAAAAGTGTTAAGACTTGATTTTGCATTTTCATATCTATCAATCTAGTGCCATAGACAAGTAGGCTCTGAACAACCAAAAGGGCTCAAAAAAAAAAAAATAATGCAAAATGATGAAAGACAAAAATAACTGCTTTTTTTATAGTTGATTTAAATTACTATGTTTAACAATGCGCTTTTTTTTTCTTCTCTATCACTTCGCTTGTTATTGGAGAAATGGAAAAGCACACTAGGAAATAAAATATCACATAAAATAAATAGGAAAGTAGAAATGTGATTAAATATTGCCTTTCAATTATTTTTGGTTGTGAAAGCTGTATTTCTGGAAATTTTTATTTACAGTAAATAAATGCATTCTTTTTATGGAGTTTATTATAAAATAGTTTTGAAATAGATATAAGAATCCTAAATAATCCAGAAAAAGAAAATATGGCAATTGATATTAAATAGTATATTTCTGCTTATTTATTTGTAAAACTATTTCTCATAAACTTGGGTATAAGGAAATAATGAAAAACAGGAAATATTCTAGACTAGAGATGTTTCACTTAACTATATCTTGCAGGTCATCCCTATACAGATTAATATAAAATCCATTCTTAGAATTCTTTAGCAAATAAGATGTTTATTAGTGGACATCCTGCAGAAGAATATTTTATTAAGTCACTAAGCTGGATTATAGTAAAAAGGCATATTCAATCCCTCAATCACGAAAGGTATTACCACATACACTCCTCCAGGATTTCTGTGAAAATTGATAGAAGAATTGCATTTCTAAACCAACGTCAAAAAATCATTCGCATGTAATTTTGTTTTCAGCAGATACACTCTGAATAACCAGAAGAAGATGCGTGATTGTATTTAAGGAGTTGGGTGTGAATATATTTATGAACATGAGCCAATATATAAACAAATAGATGTTTAAAAAACATGACATTGCCCAAAATGACATCTGAAAATAATCAACGCTAAGGGACATATTCATTCATTTATAAAATTAAACTGGCCCTAATTACACTATCAGAGAATATAGATCTCTGTTTCTCTTCCTTTATATCATCATTAGCACAATAAGAAAACTTATCAAAGAAGTCGGACATAGTATTTTGGAATTTTTGAGGCATTTTTTTTATTACTAGTAAACTGGGCTTGATATCCATTGATAGAAAACAATCATCTCCTACATAGGCTACGTAGAGAGCATAAATTTTCTCAGAATGAAAGTCAAACACGGATTAAGTATAGGCAATGTGGAGTAGTGAGTTACATAAGAAAAGATTCTTATTAGCTCATTTACCCTTTCGGCAGAGAAGCTGTCTTCATTAACTGTATAGTAAGTCAACTCATAAAATTATCAAACAGAAAATCTATATGAAAGCAGCAATGGAGTGCCAAAGATGTGACTGTTTAAAATGTCCTTGTCTAATATCTCAAGCAAATTCATATTTTAAAACATGAACAAATAAAATAGTGTGATCAATAATGTATTGAGGCCTCTAAACACAAGTCCTAAAACCCATAAAAGCGTTAATTGCTACACTGTAGTCAATGTACTCTGGTGCACTGTTTTTCAGAATGAAGCCCTGGTAGTTCACTGAAGTCAAAAAGAAGAGTTCACCTATGCAGATATCAGCATTTTGTCCTGTCAAAGATGAGAAATCGGAAAATCAAACACTTGAAATTATCGTGACGGGGTGTGCATGTTTGTGTGTGTGATTTGTTGTTGTGTTGTCCAGAAATAGTGGTCCCTAGCTCCTGGATTTTCCTATTTTATTTTTAGTCCCACTGTGGAAACTTTTGCTTTGCTTAGATAGTATGGTGCTATTATTTTTAAAATCCTTTTTGCCATTGGCGCTAAGGAGATGGTGGTGTCCAATGCTTACCAAACTATGAAAATGCAGTAGTCGTCTGGCAAGGATCATTGAATCCTGGGGGATTTCTGATTTATAAAAAGCACCCAAGCATTTACTTTTTAAGAAAAAATAAATAAAATGGCATATACATTGCTTAATTTAGGATTCATCTCCTTGCTAAATCAATGTACTCAAGTACCAACTTTTTGTGCTTCTCAACTTATTGCTCAGTTTCCTAGTATCAGATATTTATGTTGACTCTTGTGGCTATCAGATTTGTCACCTAAACCTTAGACTTCCATTCAGGATTGAAAATAAAATACTCTTGCTATTGTCACGGCATGAACAATATAGCCTTTCAAAGCACAATTCATTTGTTAAAGCCACGTACACAGGACATTTAGCACCCCTGCAATGCTTGCTAGATGCCAAGTGACATTTTAGTTTCTTATAATGTATTTTATTATTGAAGTCCCCCAAACTGTACAAAACAGAAATAATTGTGTCCTAGGAAATGTGCTAAAATTTTCTTAAATATTCCTATTTTATATTTATATCTGTCCATACTACAAATAAGAGAAATGAAACAGAGATACTTTCATTTTTTTTAACATATACTTGTGATTATTAGGTTTCCCCTTTTTGCTGTCACAGAATTAAAAAACCCTTAAAATTTAACAACAATAAAAATGTTTAAGGTAAGGACTAGAAACAAAAACCTCATAAAGAATGAATGAAGATAAACACATTCAGAAAAGAAATCAGACAATTGCTGCAACAAAGTATTAAGTGATAGTAATAATAGATACTTTCTTAAATACGTGCTAGCAAGTGGCACAGTCAGAATTACAACCTATGCTTGTTGACACCAGATTTTATATGTTATCCAATATGGAACTGTCCTCTAAAAATGCCAGGATGATGGGATTTTTAGAGGACAGTTAACAATTTGGGACAGACGAGAGTAAGTAGTAAACAGAGTCAAAGCTTTTGGTTTGTTCCAAATAAATACATGCTTTTGAGATTACATTTTTGTTCTTGACAGTTTGATAGGTAAACTTAACATAGTGTTGTTGACGACAAAGAAGAAAGTGTTAGAGAAAGGGAGTGATCAATGTTTTCAAAAGCAGCAGTCGTACCTGGATAAGGGCAAATTGGTGTAGCAAAAATAGTTTTGGTGATCTTAGAAGAAGGGAGAGAATTCATATTTCTGTCAGTGTTAGGTCAATGAAACGTTGAAGAAGAAAAAATATGGAGTTCAGGCTATTTAGAGAGATTTGGATGAAAACAAATACACTCTGAAAAGCAGCCAGGGCAGAAGGAACATGAATCCTGCCCATAAGATCTTAGGCTTTTTTTCTAACCTGTGAAAGACACAGGAAGAATGTTTCATTATGAAGAACTGGACCATAACTTGATGATCTCAGGTTGAAATAAGAACATTGAATTGTGTTTAGAGATCTTAAATGTGGCTGGGAAAATTATAACTCCAGTATAAATAAGTATTTTCCTATTGTCATTAGTGAAAAACCAGTGATTTCTGAGAGTTCAGACACTAGTGGAGACATCTGAGACCTTTCATGGTGTATTACAATTCTCAAATGAATTAATTTTTGCAAAGATATAATGATGAAATTATTATTATTATTAATACTAAAATAACACAAGAATATACTTAAAGTATATTTCACCTTAAGTGTTCACATTTAAGTGTATGCAAACAAATTTAAAGTGATTTAAAGACAAACGTGAAGCTTGCATGAACTCTTGAGCCTTACATGGACCTAATTGTTTAATTAAAGAAACATGGTGAATCCAAAAATTTTTTTTACTCATTTAATTTTGTTCAATTCTGTATATATAAGGAGTATAGTATAGTTTTGTTTTGTGGATATAGTGTATCACGGTAAATTCTAGGCTTTTAATGTAACCATCACCCAAATTATGCATGATGTCATTAGTAATTTTCCTCCCCCACCCCCTCCTACTCACTCACCATTCTGAGTTTCCAAATTTATTATTCCACTTTCTATGACTGGGTGTACACATTATTTAGCTCCTACTTTGGGGTCAGAAAACTTGGTATTTGAATTTCTGAATTATTTTCTGAATTATTTCACATAAAATAATGCCTTCCAGTTCCACCCACTCTGCTCCAAAAGACATTATTTCATTCTTTTTTATTGCTGAGTACTATTCCATTGTGTGTGTATATATGCACACATACACATTTTCTTATCCAATTATTTGTTCATAAACACATTGATTCCATCTATTTGTTACTATGAATACTGTGTGCAATAAACAGACAAGTACAATTATCTTTTTACTATAGAGCTTCATTTTCCTTTGAGTAGCTATCTAGTAGTGAGATGACTGGATCAAATGGCAGTTCTAACTTTAGGTCTTTGAGAAATCTCCATATTGTTTTCCATAGAAAGTGTACTAATTAGCATTCCCAACAACCTTGCATAAGCCAGCAGTGTCCAACTTTTGGTTTCTCTAGCCTACATTAGAAAAGGAATACTTGTCTTCAGCCATGTATCAAATATACAAACACTAATGAAAGATGATAAGAAAGAAAGAGAAAAAAAAGAACAGACCAATGCATAATTTTTGTTGATCTCTCACCATAGATAAGCAAAATAATCCTAATCATGCATAGGTGCATTCAGAAGTTCTTTTGAAATCATTAAGCCAGTCCCACGTTTTCAGTCACTAATATGGAAAATGTACATTTCTAATTAGTAAAATGCCCTTTTTTGATATATTTTATTATAAAAGGTAAAGAAAAGTGAGCAACATAAAACTGGTGGAATATATAAACCCTGTATTTGAGAAATTAATGTCTCAGTATCTGGATCGATGTAAGTAGTGGCAGTTTTCTGTGAATTCTCAAGGAGCTTATCAGATATTTTGATTCTAATATTACTCTTCATGTGCTTCATTCTTAAGAAGAGTGGCTCATAAATGTGGGTGGTGCCAAAAAGGGATGACATGAATAAGGCATGACTGCAAAGGTAGGCATATTTGTCTCTAGGAAGATAGGATCTATAAAAGTTCAGTAAAGAGACCTGGTCAAATTTTTCCTTAAGTTGATGTCAGATTGCAGCTCTCTGCATTCCATTTGAAAGGTGGCAGGTAATATATTTATGTCAATTGAAAATGGAGTCACCTAAGCACTAAAATGTTAATTGTTTTTCCAGAAATCTTGAGATCTGTTTTCAAATTCTTGCATCATATTGAAGAGCAAAACTGCATATACTTCACCGTTCACCAGACTGGGTTTAGCTAATGTATTGAAAGGCATAAAATTGTTTTCCTTAACTTGCCCTTGCCATAATTTCCGTTTCATATGGAACACTATTATACTTCAAAACACTATATTGATAATTTGGTTTTCACCTTGAGATGTATGTTTTACATGAGTGGTTAAATCCATTAAAAATGTTAAATCTATAAGCCAATTTTCATCATCAAAATCTGGCATGAATTAGGTTTTTGATGCCATAAATGACTTCATAACATGTAGCAAATCATAAAATCTTTTCAACATTTGGTCTTGACTTAACCATCTTACGTCTGAAATATAAATGATATTGCCATAGGCAGCATCAGTATTTTGAGGGAATTCCTAGAATTGAGATAGGCTTAATAGTTGTTTCTGTGGAGAAGATGTCTGATGCCTAAAGCCCTCACCGGTTCTGTGAGACACACGGTAGCCTGGGATCCACTCTCATTCCCGGGAGGATGAGGTTGGGTTGAATGCACGTGGCTGGACTGGTATCCACTCCCCCTTGGTGGGAAGAAACATCACTGTGGGAAGGTATAGAGGCTATAAGATTTTATTGGTTATAAATTGTTGAGTGTGGTGACTTTCTCAAATGCTACCTGTACTAGTAGTAATGTACTGGGCAAGTGAACAGGCTCAAAACTTCCTGAATATCTGAGCTTATGTGAGTAATGATAGCAGCTGACACCGTGTAAAGCAAGGGTGTCCCACTGACTACATGATGAGTTTGTGAGGGCTTTTTTTTTTTTTTTTTTTTTTTTTGCGTATCTCTGGTGTCAGCACAAAAAGTATCCATGGGCCTTTTTTTTTTTTTTTTTTTTTCTAATCAGATTTTGTTTGTGCAATGTTTGGTCCGAGACAACTCTTATTCTTTCAATGTGTGGCAGGGACACCCGACCCCTGCATCCATCACAAGAGCCCACTTCTCACTTATCTCTCCATTTTGCCTGTGGTTGTTCATTCTTGCTCAAGATTGGATTGCAAATCTCAGTTGATAGCCCCTCTCAGTCTGTGAGCACTGTCTGAGTTGGTGGCAGGAATCCGCAGGGTCTCCTATGATTTAAGATCAGAAATGATTTCTTTCTATTGGCATCAGGGTCTGGGAGCACATGCAAAGCCCTTCTCAATGTTATTCCTTGTCACCAAGGCAGATCCGGCAGTGGGTTGGTTCAAGGGACTACCCCATAACTGCATTGCCTGGCTGTGTAATGCAAATGTGTATTATGGAGAAAGACTTTCCCACCTTCCATGGCCTGAAAACTTGTGGTTTTTCCATAGACACACAGTAAAGGTTACTGCCTGCTGCTCCTTTCAAAGTATCCAAAGTTTCTTTCACGTTTTGTGTTGAGCTCCCTCGTTCTTTCTTGAATAAAAGTTCACGTGGTGAATCTCTACACCAATGTTTTTCAACCTTTCTTTATCTCACAGCACACTGGCACCTAAAGTTAACCTTCCATAGATACTTCAGTTATGTTGATCACAACAAAGAGTAAAAAGAAGAGAATGTATTTACTGTGCTTCGAACTTCTTCCAAAAATAATTTAATTAGTGCTCTTTGAATATTTTGATGGCACACGGTGTATAAAAATCTGTTGAAAAATCAGTTGAAAATCACTGCTCTACGCACGATTTCTCTCTTTCCAAGAGAGAGATGTGCATGAACCAAGCCTCCAGTCCACCATCTTTGGGGAAAAAAGGAAATTTTTTAGAACACAAGTTCTCAAGAAAAAAATAAAAATAGAAATAAGAAACTCAAAGAGCACCCTGGTTATTTACAATATAAAATTTAAAACTAATATTGAAAAATGAACATTAATGTCGTGGTCAGTGACTGAAAGGAGGAGAGTGAAGCTATGTATTTTGTGTATATGTATATACGTCTGCACATCCTGTGTATTTTTTTCCCTTTATTTCTTTCCTTTAGTATTTTAGGTAAAAAGTGTTGGAGGGAGCAGCTTCACTTATACCTGAGGGAAAGGAATGGAGGAAGAGAATGAACTTTGAGAGGGATATAGTGACTGATGGAACAGAGGATCTCCTCTGACTTTACAGCAAAAGGCCCTATACAGAATGAAATCAGAGGCTGTATTATTCTTCTTGTTTATATAATAAAGGAAGAGGTTTTGCCCTCCTTTCTTTTCAGAAAATATACTTTGCTAGCTTTAAGACCCTGGAATATCTTCCTCAGTATCCTAGGGACAACCTCTTTGAAAGGTAAACATTAAGGAAAACAGCACCCCTACTGGCCAAATTCTGTGCTTAGGCAAGAGCCTAAATTCATTGTGTGCCTTTTTCCAAATTATTAAATCCCATTAAATAAATATACAGGGTTTCTTTCTTTTTTTTTTTTTTTTGTTCTAAGATAAAATTAACTAGCTAACACAGAAGGTCACACAAATTACCAAATAAATTTAGGGTGAATTATATGTCCAATTTGAGATACTAAATCCTTGGCTGAGGACTATTTATTTGTCCTCCGATCATGTATCTGCCTCAGAGGGTGGGATTTCTTTCTGTCTTTACCATCTCTGAGCAGTTTACATGTCATGCGCATCACATTCTGGTTCATCCTATCTGCAATAATAAAATCGTTTTCTCTCTATTCCACTTTTGTGGAGAGGTTTTCTGGGTTTGGAGAGCTTTCATTTTTAGTTATATTTCCCAACAGTAGGCAAGGCGAAAGGATGTTCTTCTGTGTAAAGAATAATCGCTTCATGTTAGGTGGAAGCACAAAGCTTTTCTTTGTGAAATATGGGGAGAAAGGGTAGAATACAGTTGAATTAGCAGATTGGAAGAGTCTGACAGTCCCGTCATTTGCCTTTCTGTTCCTAAATAGCCTCCCCACATGTTTGCAAAACACATTTTGTGCGTTTCCTTGCCAAACTTGCTGTCTATAATTTTGAGTACTAAAAAGTACTGGGAAGAGATTGAGGAACAGGAGACAGCTGAAACCCAGGCTGCTTCTCCTCCTGCTTTTGCTGTTGGTAGCGTCTCTGACCATGATCGCGCCTTCTCTGAGCACTCAGTTTACACTGAGCTGCCTGGCTCTTCCGTCCTGGGAAAAATTCCCTTGGTCTCTTCAGATTTAGGGGTAACTAGAATTTTCCAGCTCTTGCTAACCTTAAAATCTGTACAGGTAACATAATAAATTGCATTTTTATTGAGCTACCTAGCTTTGGCTCCCATTAGTTTTGGGCCCTTGAAACTCAGGAGGATTTTGAGTACACCAGTATTTATCATTCTACACTTAGGGGATACTATAAATTTTCCCCCTTATGTAAAGAATAATTTGCCCACTAACACACATGTTTTGAGAACACATTACTTATATTAAAACTATATGATACATTTGTATTACCATAGTATCCTCATAAATAGAGGCATTCATTTTTTGTTTGGAGATATTTTGTTTTTACTGTTTATGTTCTAATTATTTATACAATTCACAAATAAACATCCTTCTGACTGTCATAGTGGTTACCAATTATTTTCTGGAATACATTTTTAGATGTTCTTATTTGTAGATAAAGTGCTGCAAAATATAACTGGTTTGATATGAAATGCTCAGAGGACCTGTGGAAGGGCTTCATCAGGAGGGACATTAAGAACTCTAAAAAAATTGATCATAATTATTAAATATAGTATGTATTTAAATCTGTATATGATTGTGACCATATAAGGCTTTATCTAATTATATGTAGCTATTCCAAAATGAGAGGTGATAGGATTGTTCTTTAAATGTCTAAACACTGGTTACTAGGAAAATGGAGAAGTGTTTGTTACAACAATGATAGAATTGCATAGTTTGTAGATTTATGATTTGAATTTATTTTTCTCTTGCTATGGTCATGCTGTGGCTAGTACATTTTTCTATGTCTCGTTTTTGTGGACTGCCACATGGTATGTGTTTGCATTTGTCCTAATTCTCACTTAAGGTACAAAGTTTTCATAGAGAAGTTGCTACAAATATAAGATCATATATTTTAAAATCAGACAGTTACTTGTTATCATCAACTCAAACATTTACTAGTTAAGTTGAGTATTATCATGCTAGTTAACCATATTTTGCTTTGGCTTTGTCTTTTCAAGGAATTTTTAAAACATCATACAATAAAATATGATACTAAATCGTGTTAAATAAAATAATTTGTTTAGTCACCATGTCAGATATTTATTCTCAAACTTCCACGTACAACAATTACAAGTATGCAGGTTAATTAACAACACAGTTAAGCACGTATGGTGTTCACTATTACAGTAATAGAAAGAACAATTAAAATGTAGGTAAGAAAATGAATTTCCTATTATTGCGTGTTTTGAAGAGGAAAAAGTTATTCAACTTACATCATTCTGACTTGCATTATCTTGACTACATCAAGAATATCCTTTTGTGCTGCATGTACTTTAATATTCATCCTCATGATTTAGAGGTATATACATAGTTATCCCAAGGAACACATGGACACTTTATAGGCTCTTCTACCATCCTAGATATCTGGGGAAAGTTAAAGAGTTCACCAGATACGTGAAACCACATGACAAAGTGACATAATTCCATCCGGCAGATGATAGGAAAACAAAATATAAACTCACCATATTCTCCTGATGGCGGGTTTTTAACAAATAGATGGGAAGACAACTTAAATTAATGTAATGAACAAACAGGTGAGCAGTACACTCTAAAATAATCCTTTAATCTAGTTTCAGAAGAGATGACAATTAACTAAAAACCCGCAGAGCATGATCGCAATTACACAAACCCCCTGCCTGGCAAACTGTCTGAACTTAATCAGGCATGATTTTTTGCATAATAACAGAAACAAGGAACATATTAAATAAGGACATGAAAATTCCCAGGGAATAAACTGAAAATCTGAGAGACACATTCCATATATGGTATATTACCATACATGTTAATTGCTCAGACAATTCTTACGGGGGAAACCAGAAAGGCAGGAGATTATGAATATTTATATACATACCAAGTTATATTATTTTTAAGAACAGCAAATAAAAGCCTCCATCATATTTTTTACTAGAAATTAAAGATAATGAGCTCTGTTCACAAGGACTGATGATCTCAATTCCTTACTTAAGAAATGTGAATAACAGCATTTTAAAAAATTACTTACAAAAGTACTTATGAAAGGAACAGAAGTGACACTACATTTTTTGGTTTAACTTTTCTAATCAAACCCCGAGCCACAGGCCAAAAAAATCCATTTAGGAAAAAAGAAACCTCTTATTAATAAAGCATTGTTATCATCACAGATGCAGGCACATTAGGAACACGAAGGCCTCCTAAGTCAGCCAATCTATAACCTGCTACATCTGGAAGTCCCTTTTAAAAATGGTGTGGTTTATCCCATGTCATTTTAAATCTATAGAACAATTTATCTTCACAACATATTTTAAATTAATCCTAATCCTTTTACTTTACTAGTTTATGTGATGAATTCTACATGACTAACCTAAGAAATATAAAATTCCAGTAAGAGGTCTAGAGAAATATAACATGTGATATGTAATTATCTTATTTATACTGCTTAATTTTATTTATTGTAAAATGTTACAACATAAAAAATAAACTCAATAGAAAAAGACTACTGGTAATCATACAACTCGGAGATATATATTGTGAATATCCTAATATAATTCTCCAGGTTTTATAACCTGATATAATTTGTATTTTTTGTAAGAAAACATTAAAATAGGTAATATGGGTTTTATTGTTCCATAGACTGTTGTTTAAATTTTAATATTAATTATTGTTATATATTTCATAACATTGAGTGTATTTCAAAAAAATCTATCTTGTAAGTGTACTGAGTTCAATACATCTTTGTATATATAATTGTTTCTATGTTTTCTCATTAAATTAACACAAAGAGAAACTTCTTAATATTTATATCATATTCACATTTCTGCTTTTTTCCCTATAGATTAATAAAAGCAGAAGTGAGTATCTAGGACATATGGTATCAATACATCATTGATATGAACACTGTTAGGAGTACTAATACCCACTGAGTGAAGATTTGTATAACATTACTTTTTAAAATAATTGTACAAATACCCTATGACACCTTTTCTGCATTTTATGGTAAGACATATTTAAGTTTGTAAGCCACTCTCAAAAAATCTTCTAAAGTAGCTGTAGCCTTTTGGAGTCCAGCTAGCAATGAAAGAGTTTTGCTGCCAGTTAGTATTGTCAATTTTATCAATTTTAGCCATTCCAATAGACATAAAATAACATTATATTGTTTTAATGACACATTTTCTGATGAAAAATAATGCTAATTTTTACAGGCTTATTTATCAAACGTGTATGCAATTTAGTTAGGTGTCTGTTTAGATCTTTTTGCCTACTTTTAATTGGATATTTGTTTCTTTATTTTGAGTTTTAACAAATTTTTATCTATTTTGGATATAACCACTTTCAAATTATAAATATTTTTTCCAAGTTTCTCGTTTTTTTTTAATTTTTAATGGTATCTTTTGTGAAGAGTATTTAATTCTGATAAAAACTGACATCAGTGCTTTATTTCATGGACTGTGATTTTGGTTAGGGATATGCAATTGTATTGCCAATCCCAAATTAATTAGTTATTCCTCTGTATTATTTCAAAAAGTTTTATAATATTGAATTTGAAAATTAGGCTGATTCTTCATTTTGAATTAGCTGTTTGTGAAAGCTGTAGGATTTTTTTTTCTTTTTTACATATGGTCATCTGTGCTTAATTTTTCCACAACCATTGTTAAAGTGAACAGCCATTTCCCTCTGAATTGTCTTAGTACCATTTTCAAAGATTGGTTTTCCAGAGGCATGAGTCCATTGCTAGAATCTTTATTCTATTCCATTGACCTATTTACTTACTCTTTTGCCAACCAAAGCTGTATTGATTATGGTAGGTTTATAGTAAGTCCTATAGTTGGGTAGTGTTTCTCCTCCAACTGTGATCCCCCATTATTGTATTGGCCATTGCATCGGTTCTCATGGGAGTCTTTTGTTCTTCTATACAAATTTAAGCTTCAATTGTGTTTATCTAAAAAGACCTTGATCAGATTTGCACTAGGATTGTGCTAGTTTTATTTTAATCCAGCCAAAACCTGGGCTATGTAATATTTCTTGCATGGACATGAGGCAAAAATTTGAATTCCTATGGTGGTATTGTTATTTTCTCATTTGGTGCCTTTGAGTTTCCTTAACTCCTCTTCCTCATAAAGAGGCCTTGTTTGGCCTGTCTTTTAGCTGTAATATATTTATACGGAAGCCTCAATGATGTGGTAGTGAATTGAGTAAGGAAGGGAATTGTTCTCTAGTCTTATGATTAAATCCTAGTCTTCTAGTGGACCTTCATCCCTGGGTTTTTACTTCCACAAACAGTTCTCATAATTGTTTACTGCCACAGCAGAAACAGGAAGGATAGCATACTCTAGAATAGGATAATATTTCATCATCTGGTTGAATGAAGTTTTGGTTAGGTTTTGGTCCTTGCCGATTAGGACTCTTTATAGACAAAGAAGTTGAACTATTTTTAAATGTCTAATTTACCACTCCTTCTAGTAATAAGATTTTTTAATACTGTTTGTCATGGGAACCTGAGACTATCTGGTAGGTTTAGCTGCTTAGCTATGGCTAAGCTCAAAATGTTTGGTTTAAATTCTATGAGTACATTTAATAAATTTTTGGTAAAAGGATGCTAGGCTCTTTTGACATGAAAATTAAAGAACTTGGTGCTGAACAATCCTTGAGTTAATGGTGAAATTAAGATGGGAATCAAAATTTATTTTCAATCCAAATGACAAACATGATACAAGCTTTCACAATCTATGATATTCAACCAGAAGTTCATAGCTTTAAGTAATAGCATTTGAAAGACAAACATGTTAGAAATTTATGACTTAATGTCACAACTTCAGGAATTAGAAAAGGAAGTTCAAAATAAATCCATGGCTAGCAGACAAAATAAAATAACAAAGCTCAGAGTAGAACAAATAACATGAACCAAAAAACAAAACAAAGCAAATATATAAAATATCAAATAAAAAGTTGATTCTTTGAAAAGATAAACTAAATTGATAGACCTCTTGCTGGACTAATCAAAAATAGAAAAGAAGGGACTGAGTAAAATCAATCAAAAATGAAAAAGTAGATATAATAACTAATGCCACAGAAATACAAAATATCACCCAAGGCTGTTATGAAAACCTTTATACACAGAAACTAGAGAACCTAGAGGAAAATGATACATTTTTGGAAACACAAAATATCCAAAGCTTGAATCAGGAAAATATAAGTATCCTGAACAGGCCAATAATGAATAGTGAGATTAAAATAGTAATAAAACATGTATCAATAAAGAAAGTGTTGCAGGAAGACAAGGCCCAATGGAGAGAAAGAGCACCCAAACACCACGTTTATAATAGGAAGGGCTTTATTCATGGGTTGGGAGCTTAAGGCATAGATTTCCAAATGGCCGCACTCCCCGACTGCCTTTGTCTTTCCTTTATTATTGACAGTCAAAAAGTTCCACCCCACAGGTACCCTTCTCATTGGCCAGTTTGAATCAAGCAGGAGATGCTACTCCAACCCCTACAGAACTACAAGATTTCACAGAACTTGGAAATTTCCAGGTTCCAGAAAGTTAAGCCTACAAATTTCTAAGAGCTGAGTCACCATGGAGAGGAACCTGCAGGTGCATCCTTGTGGTCTCCCTGAGAAGACCTGTTCTCCCAGACCTCACCCTTCTCAGGTATCCTCTCTCAAAAGCATTGAAACAGATGAATTCACCACAGAATTCTATCAGATCTTCAAAGAAAGTTGTGACTTCTATTCTATCGAAACTGTTCAACAACATTAGGAGGAAAAAATCTTCCCTAACTAATTCTATGAAGTCAGTATTGCCTTGATATCACCATCAGGAAAGGAAACAACATCAACAAATAAATCTATAGGATAATATCCCTTATGAACATAATACTAAGAAATAAAATTCAGTAACTTATCGAAAAGATTAATCAACATGATCAAGTGAGTTCCAGCCCAGGGGTGCAAAGATGATTAACATATGCCAATCAATAAATAAGATTCACCATATAAACATAACTTAAAACAAAAACCATATGACCATCTCAATAGATATAAAAATTTATTTGATAAAATTAAGCACCTATCCATGATGAAAAACCCTTAATAAGCTAGGCAAAAGAGAAATATATCTCTGAGTAATAAAAACCTTATATGACAAGCACACAGCCATCATCATAATTAATGCAGAAAAGCTGATAGCATTCTTCAGAAGAATTGGAACAAGATAGTGTGCCAACGGTCACCATTCCCATTCAACAGAGTATGAGAAATCCTAGATAGAGGGATCAGGCAACAGAAATAAATTAAACATCTCCAAAGTGGGAAAGAGCATTTCAAACTATTCTTGTTTGTCAGCAATGTGATTCTATATGTCTATATGTAGGAAACTCCACAATCTCCACCAAAAGACTCCTAGAATTATATTTTTGTATTTCTTTTCTATTCTTTTATTGTATTGTTGTTATTGTTTTATTCATTTTTAAATAAATAAAACAGGGGGATACATAATTTGTTTTTGTATATTTTAAGTTAAAGTTATAGTTCTGTCCTTTATCAAGAAAGTGTGTAATGTATTCACGAAATGTAACCATTGATAGGAATTTTCTCATCCCCTTCTCTTTTCTTCTCAAATCTTAAAATTCTGAGTATTGCTTTTATATTAGCACAAACATGCTGATCAACCAAATCAAATTTAGTATTGAGTACATATGTGGTTGTTTTTTCAATCTTGTGATACTTCACTTAGGAAAATAGTTTCCAATTTCATCCAGCTTGTTACAGAAGATACCATATCATCATCTTTTTTATGGCTGTATAGTATCCTATGATACTATACACCAGATAGTATATCTGGTATATCTGATAGTATACACCACATTTTATTGTTTCATTCATGAATTAATGGGCACCGGTTTTGCTTCCACACCTTTATGATTGTGAATTGTGCTATCATAAACATTTAAGTACAAGTGTCTTTCTAGTAAAATGTCTTTTTTTCTTTTGGGTAACTACCTATTAATGGGATTACAAGATAAAATTATAGGTCTCCTTAAAGTTTTTGTGGGGGAGATATTAAGTATCTTGCCCACAGTAACCATATTTCTACTCTCCTCCTAAATCAAAAGCATTCCTGATAGAACAGAAACCAGAAAAGGTTGCCCACTGTCATCACTTGTATTCAACATGGTATGAGAAGTCTTAGCCAGAGCAATTAGACAAAATAAAGATATCAAGGATATCCAAATGGGGGAAGAATATGTCAGACAGGCTCCCAGAATTGATATCTAAATACTGTAAAGTCTTAAGTTGCAAAGTTCATGTACACAAGTAAAAAGAAATTCTATAAACTAAAAACAATCTAAGAGTCAAATAGTACTACTTGCAGTAGCTGCTAAGAAAACAAAATGCCAAGGAATCAACTTAAACAATATGATGAAAGATTTCTACAAGGAGAACTACAAAATACTAATGAAATATATCAGAGATGACACAAATAGAAAAATATCTCCTTCGCATGGATTGAAAGAAAAAGCACTTGGTTTTTCTTTTAACCCTTACCATTTAAAATTTTCATTGCAAAGTATTCATGCACTTTGTATTTGTGTTTGTTTTGTGATCTTATGGCTTAATGAGTCTCTAACAATACAGTATTTAACAAATAGTTTTGCTGTGTTCTGTTACCACCAATTTAAATATATACTAAGCTAAAAATTCTACAATGTTCTTCAAATCATGGATATCCGTTGAAATTATTAACATTGATTATTCTAAAATATAACATCAAAATACGGTGAAATAGGATGGTGAAGATCTGATTACCTGCATAGAAACACAGAGCTTTGCAACTACCTGTGAATAGGAATGCTTTGGTGGTAATTTAGAATCTTGCTGAGGGTCCAGCACCCAAGTAAGACAATAGTAGGACAGTTATTGCATTGAAGAGATTAAAAAGTGCAATTTCACATTACCTATGCCACACCTCCCCCAATACAACAGCTCAGCCTATGATTTATACCATGGAAGAAAGTTAGAGTGAAATGAGTGCCCAGCTTCTCCAGCCTTTAAGAAAACTGTCCAGGCCTTATGCACTGTTGGGGTGAGTGTAAGTTGGTACAGCTGTTAGGCAGTTAGTTAGAACGAGCCTTTCTGGGGAAAGAAGATATAGCAGAGCACCCAGGGTCTTGTCTTGGTGCCACTCAGTTGTATCCCAGTAATTTCTCACACCTGGAGAGGAGGGATGTTCCCTGTGATTCTACCAATCGGAACTTAGTGCACCAACTCCAAAGTATGTAAAGTGCTCTCCAGCATGGCAATTTCAACTGATGTGCTGTGAAAAATTTTAAAGACCATTAATTAAATTCCTTTTGATAGAAGTTCAAAGCACAGTAATCATGTTCTTTTGTTTTTATTCTTTTTTAAATCATAATTTAAGTGGGCTGCAGAAGTTTAACAATAAGTTCAAGACCGAGGTGAGAGCCATCTCCTACTTCGCATCAAGGCCACTGACCGCCCTCAGACCCCAAAGCTGAAGATGGTCAAAAAGAGGATCAAGAAGTTATTCAGCACCAGCCAGACCGATATGTCAAAATTAAGTGTAACTGGTGGAAACCCAGAGGTATTGACAACAGGGGTCAGAGAAGATTCAAGGGCCAGATCTTGATGTCCAACACTGGTTATGGGAGCAACAAGAAAACAGAGCGTATGCTGCCCAGTGGTTTCCAGAAATTCCTCATCCACAACGTCAAGGAGCAGGATGTGCGGCTCTTGGGCAACAGAAACTACGGTGCAGAGACGGCTCACAACGTTCCCTCCAAGAACCACAAAGCTATTGTGGAAGGAGTAGCCCAGCTGGCCATCAGTGTCACCAAGCCCAATGCCAGGCTGCACAGCAAAGAAAATGAAGACAGTTTGCATACACATTTTACTTGTGTTAAATAAAAGCCAAAAAATTGCCAAAAAGAGAGAGAGAGAGAGAATGCCATGAGATAAGAAGGCTGAGAAACTTCTCTAGCCCAAGGACAGATGCAATGGAGTCTTGAAAGTGACCTAGAACAGCTTTTAGACTAATTATCGTGTGGTCCACAAGCAAATGTGTGAATATATATATATATATATATATACACACACACATATGTATACTCACTGTAGTATTATTCACAGTAGCCACGCTATGGAAACAACCTACATGTCCATGAATGAATGAATACATTTAAAATTTATGTTGTATACTTATAATGGGGGATTTCTCAGCCGTAAGAAAATTCTCCCACTTCAACCACATGGATAAACCTGGAAGGCATTATGTTAAATCAAGTAAGCCAGAAACAGTCAAATACTGTAGTATCTCACTTCTATGTACAATCTAAAATAGTCACACTCATAAAATCAGGGCATAGAAAGGTTGGTGCCAAGGGATGGATGCCAGGGGTGGGGATTAAATACTATGAAGTTTCAATTATGCAAGATAAATTCTGAATATTTACTCTAGAGTATATTGCCTGTAGCTAACAGCACTGTATTTTATACTTAAAATTGACAATGATGTTATTTCTTGTGTTAAGTGTTTTTAACAAAGACAAATAATAACAGTACTAGTAATAAATGAGGGTAAGAGAAAACTATATCCTATTATAAATGTACTTATGGCGTTTTTTTTTTTTTTTGAGACGGAGCCTCAAGCTATCCCCCTGGGTAGAGTGCCATGGCATCACAGCTCACAGCAACCTCCAACTCCTGGGCTCAAGCGAGTCTCCTGCCTCCGCCTCCCAAGTAGCTGGGACCACAGGTG
>CAUYQV010197352.1:0-11932 GCA_963574575.1 Galagoides demidoff | reverse complement strand
TGGCCCCCGGCCCCGGGGGACCGCTTGCTTATCCTTCCAAAAAAAAAAAAAAAAAAAAAAAAAAAAAAAAAGAAGAAGAGAGCACCACTCCTGAGGTCCCATTTCTGCTGACTCCTTTTCCAATGAATATGCAGGAATTTCAATAGAGGCGCGCTGCTGTACCAGCTTGAAATCACAGTAACTGGCCCACAGATGCACAAAGGAGATCTGGTGGCTGCTGTCCTCTGGGACGATGCCTCATGGCACAACCTCCACACTAGCGTCTGGTGGAGGCCGAGAGGCAGAAGACACCAGAGAGATGGCAGGCCAGGGCCTGCCAGCACTTCTGCCCACTTCCGCCCCTAGTCGGATGCCCTGGCAATGAATAACAAATACAGGAGGCTACTCTAACTTGGGTCTTTCAAGACTTTTTATTTGGAGCATTTCAAAGTATCTCTCCTTTCCTCTCCAACTAACTGACCAAGGAAGAGGTTAAAACAAGCCTGAAGTCCAGGGCATCGCAGGGACATAACCAGGGCCTAGGTAGTACCTGTGTGGTGTGGCCCAGGTCCGGGGAGCGCTCACTGTCAGAGCTGTTGGTCCTCTCGCTCAGGGGCTTAGAGAGCTGCCTCTCCCTCAGGGGCGTGCTCCTCTTCTGCCGGGGCGTGTGTGCCCCTTCCACCTTGCTGCCAGGGGTGTGGGAAGAAGGCAGTTAAATAGACCTTCCAAACCCAGGCTTTGCCAGCCATGCTTCCCTGGGCCCTGGAGCCCCAGCCAACGGTGGTCAGTCTGCACTCCTGCTTCCTCCGGGTCTGGTATACCTGGGTGAGGCGGAGCCCTGGGGGTCTGTCCTGTTGGACTTCATGGGAGTTCTGACTTTCTCTGGCACAGCCAGACTCGTGCTCACATCTCCAAACACGTCCTGGTCGGTGATTTCCTGCCATGGAGGAGAAGCCATGAAGGTTGCTGAGCACTCAGTGGTGCCTGGGAGCCTCCTCAGAGGCCAGGCCCTCAGCATCACCAGGAGCCATCCATTTTCTTTCCCTCAAAGTGTATGGTTCTAAGACCAGCACCCCTCCCCCCCCACCGCGCCCTCCCCCATCAAGTGACATGGAAATGGCTACCATTTAGTTTAGTGAGCTCACCCTCTGTCCGAGTTGTCAGTACACAAGGAGAAGAAACTGACCACCTACCCCGTCCAGCCCCTGGCTGGCCTAAGAAGAGATGCTGGGCCTCATGAGGGCGTGGCCCTGTAGATCTAGGAACTAGCTGCATTCCTCTTTTGGCCACAGCTACTGGCATCTAGCTGGGGTTCTCCCTTCATGCCTCCTCCTCATGCCAACTCCTGTCTGCACCTCTCCCAGGCTCACTTGCCTCCATCCCTCTCATTCTACCTGCTGGGTTTGGGCCCTTGCTTTTCCTAGATCACTTTCAACAACCTTCATGAGCCTTACTTCCTTCCCCCTTTCAGCCATCCGGCCTATTGCAGAGCTGTCTTCCTAAGCACAAAGGCAACCACATCACAACACTATAATAACAACGGGAAATACTCTGCACTGCTGAGAATGGAGTCTCAATTCCTCAGTGGGGCCTTTGAGGCCCTCCAGGACCTGGCCCAGGCCATCTTCCTATACTACTGTCCCACATGTCCTCCCGAGGACCACCCCTTCCCCAGTGTTCCCACCCTGTCAAGGACTCTGTCCCCCATAGAGGGTGTGAGCCTGCCTACCTCTCTGCTCTGCCTATTCCTTATGTTTTCAAAATGTTTACTGGAGACATAACATCCATAAAATAAGTGCGTGAATGTAAAACAGAGAATTGAATGTGTACCCAGTATACCCCTAAGTGACAGCTAACCAGATTACTACAGCACATTCCAGCACTCCTGGAGGGTCCCACATGCCCCTTCCCACTCCCACAGGCAATAGGGGTCCTCACTCTTGCTGGCACGGCTTTGCTTTGTCTGTCAATTTCACGTAAATGGAGCCCTATGGCATGAATTTCTTTGGTGTTTGGCTTCTTTTGCTCAACATCAAGTCTCTGAGATTTGGTTAATCACTGAGAAGTTTAATCAGAAAATGACACAACTGGAATTCCATTTTGAGAATATAGCCGCCACGCAGTGTGGACCTCAGTGGGGCTGAGTGGAAGCTGCATTATCCAGATGACTGGTGGACCATAAAACAGAAGAAGTGAGCACAGACCCTTTAGTTAGCAGTGTGCTGTACTATGGGAAACAAGCCTGAAATCATGCTCCCTTCCATTCCACTCAACCCCCAGAAGGCCTCCCTACAAGGCTCACGTACCCCAGGTGGAATTCTGCCAAGTTCTCTGCTCCTTCCCACCCTGGTCCAGCCTCTGGTCCCACAAGATAAACTTCAGTGTATCCTACAAGGCCAAACTCAGATGTCTGCATCCCTCACCTTAGGTGTGTACAGGGGCTTTCCTGGGAGGGGCCTTGGTGACAGACCATGGCATGATTGTATGCGCATCTTCAGTGCCCAGGGCATGTGTGATCACTGTGTAATTAAACTGTGTGTCCCAGCAATATCCCTGAGTAGCTTCAACACCTCTTAGACCAGCGGTCCTCGTAACCCACAGGACTGTATGAAAGGGTCATGACATTAGGAAGGTTGAGAACCACCATCTTAGAGGAAGGAGTTGACCAGCAACCCCTTGGAGACTTAAAGTGGGCTGCATGGACAATGAAGGAGCAACATCCTAGAAGGGTGACACTGATCATCTCTTGGGAGCAAATGAGTATGACAGATAGTGAGAAATTACCCAATCCAGCATCAGATCCCTCTAACTAAAGCAGTGGTTCTCAACTATCCTAATGCTGTGATCCTTTAATACAGTTCCTCATGTTGTGGTAACCCCCAACCATAAAATTATTTCCATTGCTAGTTCATAACTATAATTTTGCTACTGTTATGAATCATAATGTAAATGATTGATATGCATGATGTATTTAGGCAACCCCTATGAAAGAGTCATTTGACCCCCAAAAGGGTCACGATGGACAGGTTGAGAATGGCTGAACTAAAGGGTAGAATGGGGACACTCTGGTTTGCTAATCTGGGGAACAACCTGGTGTCCAGGGTAGGTCACATAACAGGGAGGATTTCAAGAGAAAAAGAGTATGGGGCAGTCCTTCCTAGGGGCCCTTTCCTTTTTTATTTGAGACACAGAGTCTTACTTTGTCACCCTCAGTAGAGTGCCCTAGTGTCATAGCTCATAGCAACCTCAAACTCTTGGGCTCAAATGATTCTCTTGCCTCAGCCTCCCGGGCTGGGACTACAGATGCTCACTATTAATACCTGGCTGGGGTCTTGCTCTTGCTCAGGCTGGTCTCGAACTCCTGAACTCAAGCAATCCACCTACCTCAGCCTACCAGAGTGTTGAGATTATAGGTGTGAGACACTGCCTGGCCAGCCCTTTCTTCTTATTTCTAAAGGGACAGCTGCTATTGGAAATGACTGAAATAGGAAACTGAATCATACGTACCAGAGTGTCTGTTTCAGTCAAGCTGTCATCTTGGTTTTTAATCCAAGTAGATTTGACTTTTTCTAGAGCAGCCAGTTCCATCTGCAAAAATGGTTAATAATTCATTTACATGGATACAAATAAATACCATTGGTTTTACCAGTTCCCCATGATGCTTATCACACTTTTACTTAATCTTCAACCTCATAAAATCTTTAGGGCTTTTATCGTATGAGGGGGTGTATTTTTGTGGAAATGAAGCTTCAGAGGGATCAGTTCGTTCTGTAATCAGTCAACATGGTGAGATGTAGAATCCAAAAATTCTAACTCCTGCAAGGTGTCCTTGGGAGGAGCTCAAAGGTCAGATAGCTTTGCAATTGGATCCACGAAATCTTTGACCTTGGATGCAGTAAACCTCTTACCAGGAGGGACAAACAGGGGTCTCCTCTGCTTGTCAGAAAAAGAAGGATGTTATAGTTTAGGTCTTTGTTTTGAGAGTTAAGGCACCATAGCCAAATGCTTTTGTTTGGTGGAAACACCCAGAATCTCTAACAGAACATAAAAAAGCAAAAACAAAACAAAACAAACACCCAGTGTTAAGTCATTAGGTGCAAATTAATTCTCCATTTGTTCCCAGCTGTGTTAGAATTTCTCATAAATTATTAAAAATTTACTTTGCAAATACAGATGCATAACCAGGTTTTAAAATTTGCTAATAAAACCACTAAGGGATCTTCGATTAAAAAAAAACACAAAAATAAAAAGACTCATTAACGATAAAAAAAATTTGCTAATACTGCTTCTGGCTGTGCAGACACCAAGTTAGTCTCAAGTGGTGGCTACTGCAGCTTGTAAGTCTTGAATGTAGGGAAGGTACTGAACTTAGTGAGTCTGTTTCTTACAGGTAACCACAGAAATCAGAAAAAATAAAGGATTTCACACCTCCGCCAAATTACTCCAAGTCCATTCTCTGAATAAATCATATAATACTGAAAAATATCAGTCTATAAATTTGGGGGTCACTGGGCAAATTACTGAAAAAAGCTCACAAAAGCAGGCTCCCTCTGTCACATTCTAACCAGTGTCTCTCCACTTGGCACTAGTGGTATTTTGGGCTGGATCATCCTGTGTTGCAGGGGCTGTCCTGTATGCTGTGGGATGCTCAGCAGCATCCCTGATCTCTACTTACCAGGTGCCAGGAACAGCCCCATTTAGACAACCAAGAATGTCTTTAGTCACCTCCTCTGGCAGTCACTGCACTAAGACAGCTGCAAGACTAGCTCAGCATGCTTGAGCCACACCTGTGGCCTCAGACCTGGGAACTAGGCTCATGTGATGGCTTGGAGCCACCAGGACAGGCTGCCTCCACACTGAAGCATGCTACTTAATTCATACTCCGTCTACGTGATTAACCAGTGAACAGAGTCTAGAATCATGGAAAAACCCTGGTCAGACCCAAGGCCGAAGATAATTAAACTCAATTTTGGATCTCAGTATGAAAAAAAATTAAACATGTTTAAAAAGAATGAATTGAGGTGACAACAAAGTTTTGCCAGTTTTTTTTTTTTTTTGAGATAGAGTCTCAAGCTGTCGCCCTTGGTAGAGTGCTGTGGAGTCACTGCTCACAGCAAGGGCTTAAGTGATCCTCTTGCCTCAGCCTCCCAAGTAGCTGGGACTATAGGCGTCTGCCACAATGCCTGGTTATTTTTTGGTTACAGTTGTCATTGTTGTTTGGCGGCCTGGGTTGGATTTGAACCTGCCAGCTCCGGTATATGTGGCTGGTGCCTTAGTCACTTGAGCTACAGGTGCCAAGCCTCTTCTGCCAGGTTTTAAAGTCACATGCTTTGTTGTCAAGTCCTGTGACAGTGACAACATCATTCCCGTGGCAAAATTGCAACATTTAACAACATCTTTATTCTCTCCAGCTTTATTAAGGAATAGCTGACAAAATGTATGTATTCATGGTGTGCAATGTGTTGATGTAAGTCTATACTGTGAAGTGACTGATTCAAGATATGGACATATCTCCTGGTAAGATCTTCACCTTGGACTGGGTTCAGAGGTGCCTTCTGCCTACGTATTGGCCCTTTTCAGATGTTCTAGGCAATCCTCCTGGGGACAGTTTCCTGGGCTTTTCTCACCCAGGACCCTGGATACCAGCAGTGCTGCAGCTTGTCTCCTATTTGGCAATGGAGGCAGACGACATCTCTTGAGGTCCCAGCAGTCTGCACCACGTGCCCGAGGACAATGTCTGCTGCTGAAGCACGTGAGCATGCATGCGGAGGCAGCGGCAGGATGGGTGATATTTAGGCTACTATCTTCATGGAGGACTGATCTCTGACACATTATTTACAATGCTGTAGAAACTGTGACCTTTACCAGTAGGAAGTCTTCCCTGGAAGTGTGTCATCTGTGGCCACCCTACCCACAGCACTGTGGGGCCTATTGTTAACAGCTTAGAGAACAAATTAGGTGGCTCCTATGTGTTCTGAGTCTTAGGAACACTCAACAACTGCAATAATTTGCATTGCATCAGCATAAATTCCTTTTGGTTCTACTGATAAAATGAATCCTCTAAAAAACTGAAGAATAAAAGGGAAGATCAAGAAAAATAACAATGCTAGGAAATAAGGGAAGGACACCAAGTGGAAGCAGCGTGCACACGTCTGCCCACACATGCACAGCCTCGTGTGTCTTCCTGATCCATTCAGAAGTTCCCCATTTATGAGCAAGGCTCATTCTGTTGTTCTTAAAGCTCCTTTCATTGCAGAGGATTATGAAGTTTCACACCCACATCAAGACATATGGGGCTCTTCAAAAAAAAAAAGAAGAGCGGAAAACCACTAGTGAGTCTGAAATATGAATCTTAAAAAACAGAACTATGTGCCAGGTGCAGTGGCTCATGCCTGTAATTCCAGCACTCTGGGAGGCCAAAGTGGGCAATCACCTGATCTCATGGGTTTGAGACCAGCCTGAACAATAGCGAGACCCTATCTCTAAAAATAGGTGGCCTGGCTCAGCGCCTGTAAGCTCAAGTGGCTAGGGTGCCAGCCACATACACTGGAGCAGGCTGGTTTGAATCCAGCCTGGGCCCGCCAAACAATAATGACAACTACAACCAAAAAATAGCCTGGTGTTGTGGCGAGTGCCCGTAGTCCCAGCTACTTGGGAGGCTAAGGCAAGGGAATCGCTTAAGCCCAAGAGTTGGAGGTTGCTATGAGCTATGATGCCATGGCACTCTACCCAGGGTGACAGCTTGAGACTCTGACTCTAAAAAAAAAAAAAGCTGGGTGGCGTCTGTGGCTCAAAGGAGTAGGGCGCCAGCCCCATATGCCAGAGGTGGTGGGTTCAAACATAGCCCTGGCAAAAAAAAAAAAAAACTGGGCCTGGTGGCGGGTGCCCAAGGTCCCAGCTAATCAGGAAGCTGAGACAAGAGAATCGCTTGAGCCTATGAGTTTGAGGTTGCTGTGAGCTACGACATCATAGCACTCTACCCAGGGAAACAATGTGAGACTCTGTCTCAAAAAAAAAAAAAAAAAAAAGTATCAGCAGAGAAGACTACTTAGTCTGAAATCTGGCCAATGGAACCAGAATTTAAAGGACTCACTAAAAAGACATCTAAGGTCCTAACAGTTTTAAGAGTCCAAAACTGAAAGGGTACTAATGAATTACAATAATAAAATTTCATTTGTTGAGCAATGAACAATGATGCCCAGGCAAATCGATCAAGCAAGCCCCAACCGCTATAAGTCCAATCTCAGTATCTCATCATCCCCTTGCATCTCCACACTGAGTGAGGCACGTGCTTTCTTTTCTTACTTTTTATAAGGAAGTCAATCCTAAGTAGCTGGGATTGCAGGTGTGTGCTACCATGCTAACTAATTTTTTATTTTTTAATAGTGACAGTGTCTTGCTATATTGCCCAGGCTGGTCTTGAACTCCTGGCCTCAAATGATCCTCCAAGTGTTGGGAATGTAGGCATGATCCACCATGCCTGGCCAAGCCTGTGCTTTTTACAAGTGCTTTGCAGATGAGGAAACCAAGCTTGGTAACTTGCCAAGATCATAGTCAGTAGAGTGACTGACTCAAGATTCAAACTCAGAAACTCCACCCTGCCACAATGTGGCTTTTGTCTACATAGGGGCCCTAAGGCCATCATATCCTAAACACTGGTACTCAGCTGGCTTTGTAGTCAACTGGCCCCTATTCCAATACTACTACACAAACAAGGAACCTGAGGCTCAGGGCATTAACCATGTGACTGAGATTAAGGAAGAACACATGGCTAAACTCTGTGAGCTCAGAAATACCTTCTTCTTCTTCTTTTTTTTTATTTTTTTGAGACACAGTCTTTTTTTTTTTTTTTTTTTTTGAGACGGAGCCTCAAGCTATCCCCCTGGGCAGAGTGCCATGGCATCACAGCTCACAGCAACCTCCAACTCCTGGGCTCAAGCGAGTCTCCCGCCTCAGCCTCCCAAGTAGCTGGGACCACAGGCTCCCGCCACAACGCCTGGCCATTTTTTGGTTGCAGCCATCATTGTTGTTTGGCGGGCCGGGGCTGGGGACTCGAACCTGCCACCTTAGGTGTACGTGGCTGGCGCCTCAGCCGATTGAGCCACAGGCGCCGAGCCGAGACACAGTCTTGCTATGTTGCCCTCGGTAGAGTGCCATGGCGTCACAGCTCACAGCAATCTCAAACTCTTGCACTTAACTGATTCTCTTGCCTCAGCCTCTCAAGTAGCTGGGACTACAGGTGCCCACCACAATGCTTGGCTATTTTTTTGTTGCAGTTGTCATTGTTGTTTTAGCAGGCCCAGGCCAGGTTCCAACCTACCACCCTTGGTACATGTGGCTGGCGCCATAACCACTGTGTTACAGGTGCCAAGCTAGAAATACCTTCACTGGTACAAAACAGCTTCTCATATTGAACTGAGAACAATGACCATTAGCATTTATAGAACACTGACAGTATGTTAGGTGTTATGCTTAGTGCTTTCTGGGTGTTGTCTCAATGACTATATTTTGTTGTAGCAGAACATCTGTCCTGTGTTCCAGAACAGGACAGCCCTTCCTCACCTAGGTCCAGGTTTCTTTCTAGAAGAGTTATCCTTATGTTTAAGAGGACATCTGGTTCTAGAGGTCAATGGCCTGCTCAGGTGGACAGTGACGATCGGCAGCCCCAGTGAGGAGACACAGCGAAAGGCATGCCTGAGCACTGGCACTAGGTGAGAGAGGCCCTCAGGCCATAGGTCCCTGTGAAGCAGAGCTGGCAAGGCACTGAGGGTTCAGCATCTGCAGGTGGGGCCTGAGGCCTCTCCTGGGAAAACGCTGGGCGTGGGTGGGAGATGTCCACCCCATGTCCTCGCTAACAAGGACAGAGAGCCCCACCTTGTGGCAGTAGAGAGAAAGGCACCCCCCAGGCTCCCAGGAGCAGCTGCTGGTTTTAGACTAGGATGGATGCCAGCCCTGGAGGGAGCCTGGCATTCCTGCTAACCGAAAGCCACAGGAGGACTCACAGGGTTCAGTTTCTTTGACCTACAGAAGAAATGTGGGTGTTCAACATATAGATTTTCAATATCTCAGCAAACCTGAGCTCTGCACTAAAGTCATGCATGATATCCACTTGCTTTGAAGTCAACAAAGAGAAAGCCTGAGCCAAGTTTGGCATCATTCTGGCTCCTGCCTGGGACCCATGCTGGGGAGAGGGCCTTCCCAAGGAGGGCCAAAGCACCTCTTTCGTGCAACGGTGGATAGCTTCTTTCTTTTCCTGCTTATCAGGCAAAAGGGAAAGTTTGTGACTAAATTCCAAATTCTTTCAGGATACCACTCCTTGGACTGTCCACCCAGTGAAGCTGACTCACTCTCTCCTGAACAGGTGGGCTTCTCTGTGCCTTCAGAATCATGCACCTATCCTATATCCATACTCCTGGCTACCACATGACAGACACAGACAGAGAAATTTGGAGGTGCTGTGTATTAGGGAGGAAAGGCTCTGTGCCATGAGGGAGCAGATCTGAAAGAACACCCTGCCAGACAGCATGACACCCGTAGAGAAGCGAGCTTCCAGCCAGGACTGAGATGAGGAAAACTGAAGTCAAAACAAGAAGGGACCAGTTTTCTCACAAAACAAACTGTGGTCAAAAAGCCCAGAGGTGTGAAGCCCCTTGCACCATGCTCCCTTCCCCCCATCATGGCCAGCTGCCTTGCTCACAGGGCTGGTGGTGTCCTTCCCGAGGCTGCCCTTGCTGTTGAGGCTGCCAATCTCCGTCTGAGAGCTGGACTGCGACATCCCCTCAAAGAATGGCCTGTGGTGAAGAAGCATGGCCATGGTCAGTGCCACTACCAGGCAGAGCTGGTGCTCAGGACAGATCAGCAGGTTTCTGGATGCCAAAGGGAAGGACACAGCAGAGGGTGGAAGAGTGGGTTCTGGGCAGGGGGCCTTCCAATAGAGGCCCAAACAGTGGTCTTTACCCAGAGAGCTGGAGGTGTGAAAAGGACGAAGACCCAAGATTCCCCGGGCGCAGCAGGGAGAGTGAGGGAGGGGTTTTGGAGGGGGAGGGGGAGCTGCAGGGGCCTCACTTGAGTTTGGGCTTTGGGGTGCTGAGGATGCTTTCTGTCTCCTCCATTTCCGGGCCACTGTCACTGGGATTGTACATCTCCAGACTGTCATATAGTTCATCCAAGTCCTCTTCCACCTCTCGGATCTGCTCCCGGGATACATGCTCCAGGCCAAAGCCCACCTGTAACGGGAAGAAATCTCTGAATTTGGGGTTGTCCTTGTTAACAATTTTAGTAGATGAGCAATTCCTTTCTCCTGGGCTTGATGTCAACCTTCCTCCTTTACAGCACCATAACCCACGGAGCAGCCGAGGGAAAGGTGCGGTGAGGATGTCATCCCTCTTGGGCAGCTCCCCCAGGGGAGCTGAAGTGTTTACCTTCCCCTCCTAGGAGCCGTCCCAGGAAGCTGTTCTACCTTCCTCTACATTCCACAGAAAGACAGAGAACTCTCTCAACAATTTTCATCTTTGGCCTTTTCTTAGTCCACTGAGAAGCCTGTGAAAACACTTCCAGTGCCCAGAGAAGAGAGTGCTTTTGTCACTGGCCAGTTCCTGCTTACTCAAGGGCTAACCACTGAGAACATTCCACTCCACAGGCTGTTGCTCACTGACATTCCTCTTGGGACAGGAGGGAAAATTAAACAACTGGATTTTTATGCCGTGTGACTCTGAGCGTTCCATGCACAGCCCCTTCCTGCCCTTACCTAGGAGCTTCCAGCCTTCCCTAGCTCCTGTCTCCACTGGGGCCATACTAGGGGTGCAAAAGAGAGCAGGCCTCACCATCCCAGAACCCTGACTCCCATGGCAACAGAGTGCACCCAGGGACAGCAGGCAAAACCCAGAGTTCTACTCACCATTAACCTTGGGAGAAAGGGGTCGTACCTCATCTGAAACTTTAAACCGCTTGAGGAGGGCCACGAACTTCTGTTTGATGTTAGGTTGCTGTAGGGGCAAATTACACAATAGTTCTCAGACAACACCCACATGAGGTCAATGCAAGCCAGGGAACATCGCCTGAGAGCCCACTGCTGTGAACCATGGGAGGGCAGAGTCAGGAGGATGTGGTGTCTGTGGCACAGCCAGCCCACGGGGAGACAGGAGGTGCTGGGGAGGAGGAGGGCCTGTTGGCCGCCAGGCCCACCCTCCCAGAAGAGCTCCTCCAGGCCAAATGTTTCTCTCCTCTTTCAGACCCATGTCACCAACTGGGCATCACTGCCCAGGTGTGCACAGCACAGGCATCTAAAATGCCACACTTCTAAGTGGCACTTGTCATCTTGCATCCCCAGTCCCTGTTAAGGACATCCTCAAAGCACATCTGGAGCCTTTCTCTCCCTGTTCCCCCTTCCTTCCTTCCCTTACAGTTCCCACCTTAACACCTGCTTCCCTCTAGGCCTTTCTCCTACATCTCCTTGGAGTCATGACAATGGCCTTCAACGCACACCCCACCCCTGCTGTTTCCCTCAGAGCCCAACAGTGATTGTTCAGAATGAAATCTCATTGCCTAGCCACCTGCTACCTCCCACTCTGAAGCTTCCAGACCATTGCCTGGAGAACAAGCTCATAGGCCAGGTCTGTTAGTGTCCAAGGGCTGGTCTGTCTGCCTCCAGCTTCATCTTACCCTTGACCCCTTGACCCCACATAGCTGGAAGCTTATTGCCTAAAGCTCCTGGGAAAAACCTCATGCTATTGTATGGGGCGGTTTTATTCCGTCTTTTTTTTTTTTTTTTTTGGAGACAGAGCCTCAAGCTGTCCCCCTGGGTAGAGTGCCATGGCATCACAGCTCACAGCAACCTCCAACTCCTGGGCTCAAGTGAGTCTCCTGCCTCAGCCTCCCAAGTAGCTGAGACCACAGGCGCCCGCCACAACGCCCAGCTATTTTTTGGTTGCAGCCATCACTGTTGTTTGGCGGG
>CAUYQV010197345.1:0-15651 GCA_963574575.1 Galagoides demidoff | reverse complement strand
CCCGGGCCCGCCAAACAACAATGATGGCTGCAACCAAAAAATGGCTGGGCGTTGTGGCGGGCGCCTGTGGTCCCAGCTACTTGGGAGGCGGAGGCAGGAGACTCGCTTGAGCCCAGGAGCTGGAGGTTGCTATGAGCTGTGATGCCACGGCACTCTACCCAGGGGGATAGCTTGAGGCTCTGTCTCAAAAAAAAAAAAAATCACTGATCCACAGGTGAGAAGATTTCAATTAAATTCAAGAAGGGGGAGGAGGTTCAGCATCTGCCCACCCCGTGGGCACAACACGTGGATATAAGGCACGCTCCTTGGGTATAGGAACTGGCCACAACTCTGACCCCAACCCTTCATGTGTGAATTATATAACCTAATGGCCTGTACCCTCATATTAATCTGAAATTTAAAAAAAGAATTACCATTTCATCTATGATCTTTGATTGTTGCTGAAAGCTCAGTGCTTGTCCCTGAGGCTGCATCAGGAAAACAAGCAGTTTGAGGAGAAGGAAAGAGAAATTGGTTTTAGTTAATTTTTTAATTTCAGATTAATGTGAGAGTATAAACTGCGGTATATGTACACACATATACTAATATTAGGTTATATAATTCACACATGAACAGTTCAAGTCAGAGTTGCAGCTGAGTCCCACACCCAGGGAGTGTGCTATATATCCATGCATTGTACCCTTTGGGTGGGAAGCAAATGAACCCCCCTCCCTCTCTCCCTCCTGAATTCAATTGAAATCTCACTCTCCCGTGAGTCTGTGATTGTTAATCTCCTAATTGCAAATTGGTACTGAGTACAGGAGATGCTTGTTTTTCCAATCTTGTGATACTTAGGAGAATATTCTCTAAATCCATGCAGGCTGTTACAAAGGATGTAAAATATCTATCTTTTTATGGTTGAATAGTATTCTATGATGTACGGATACCACAATTTATTAAGCCATTCATGTGTTGATGGGCACTCGGATTGTTTCCACATCTTTGCCATTTGTGAACTGAGGTGCTATGAACATTTGAATGCAAATGTCCCTGTTATAAAATATCTTTTTTTCATTTGGGTAAATGCCTAGTAGTGGGATTGCAGGGGCAAATGGTAGGTCTACTTTTAGTTCTTTGAGGAATCTCCATACTTTTTTCCATAGAGGCTGTGCTGATTTGCAGTCCCACCAACAGTGGAAGAGGGTTTACTTCTCTCCACACCTTTTTTTTTTTTGAGGGGGGTAGTTTTTGAGACAGACCCGCACTTTGTTCCCCTTGGTAGAGTGCCATGGTGTCACAGCTCACAGCAACCTCAAATTCTTGGGCTCAAGTGATTCTCTTGCCTCAGCCTCCCAAGAAGCTGCGACTACACGCGTCTGCCATAGCACTAGCTAGTTTTTTTAAGACAGGGACTCTCTCTTTGCTCAGGCCGGTCTTGAACTTCATGAGCTCAAGCAATCCACCTACCTCGGCCTCCCAGAGTGCTAGGATTACAGGCATGAGCCACCATGCCGGGCCTTACACCTCAGTTCTTTTTTGAGACAGAGCCTCAAGCTATCCCCCTGGGTAGCGTGCCATGGCATCATAGCTCACAGCAACCTCCAACTCCTGGGCTCAAGCGAGTCTCCTGCCTCTGCCTCCCAAGTAGCTGGGACCACAGGCACCCGCCACAATGCCCAGCCATTTTTTTTTTTTGGTTGCAGTCATCATTGTTGTTTGGCGGGCCCGGGCTGGGAATTCGAACCCGCCACCTTAGGTGTACGTGGCTGGCGCCTTAGCCGATTGAGCCACAGGTGCCAAGCCCTCAGTTCTTAATAGTACTTTTTCAGACATTCAAAACCCTTTTTCCATTTTGAATTCATTCTAAAGGAGTAAAACAAATTTGGGGATTTAAGAAAATAAAACTTAAGTTCTTTTTCACCAAAAATCTATTAATGTAGAAATAGGATTAGAAAATTATTTAATTTACAAAGTAGTTTTTTAATTCAGGAAAGGTTTATCAATGGATGACTAAACTGTGAAATAACTCTTAAGCCCCCCCAACCAACTGAATAGATTTCCTCTTGGTAAAGGGGACCCCAGAAAAACCTTAAAGCTGAGTTTACCTGCCACGAGGAGAAAGGAGGTTAAACACACCTTGTCGTGCTCCCTCCCTTTTGGAGCTACTCTTTGTTACAGTAAGATACTAACCATTAATAGGCTTGAGGACATGCAAGGCAAAGCTAGAACTACACCTGCAGGCCATCAAACAGACCTGTACATGTCTGGTGGGGTGAATTGTGTCTGCTTAACAGATGTTCTTAAGTTAAAACATCCCAAGCCTTTAGACCAGTGGTTCTCAATCTTCCTAATGCCATGGCCCTTAAATACAGTTCCTGTGGGTTGTAACCCACAAGTTGAGAACCGCTGCTTTAGACAAAGTTTCATTTTTTAAACCAGTTACAAACCAATGTATGCCTTCCATGTATTGACTGATAGTATGTCTAATTCCTATCACTGTGAATGTATAAAATCAAACTGTAATTCTGCTATTAAGGGAACATGTTTTCAGAACCTCTTGAAAACATGCTCTGGGCCTTTGGTCACACACACTTGGCTCAGAATTAATGTCTTTAAATTTTAAAAACTTGGCCTCTCATAATTTCCTTAAGACATAGGTCGCATGTACATTGGTCATTTTCTTCTTCCTCCCGTATTCCTTTCTGCTGGCTGGAAAGCAGATGTGATGGCTGAGTTTGAGCAGCCTTCTAGACTATGAAGGAACTTGGAAATAGAGGCTTCAAAGAGTGAAGCAAAAAGAGACTCTAGAGCAGCAGCTCTCAACCTGTGGGTCGCGATCCCCAGGAACCGTATTAAAGGGCTGCAGCTTTAGGAAGGTTGCAAACCACTGCTCTAGAGCTCAGGGGACTTTGAGAGACAGAACAAAACAGAGATCCCGGGAGAGGGATCAGGTCTGTCTTGTTGAAGGACTGTTATTTGGGACTCTGTGAAGGAATATAATCCTAACAAATAGTTTCCCACCAGGAAGATATGACACCTCGTGGCTGGCATCAGAAGTCCACATGCTACCTGCACAGTCTCTCATTTAATCCTCAGAACAACCCAACAGACTCCACTGCATGGATAAGAAGAGCAAGGCAGAGAGAGAGGAGGCACCAGAGGAATAAGTGGACACCGTGGTAGGCCAACCTCACTCCAGGCCTTTGCTCCCCCTACCTCTCTGGGGGAATCAAAGGAGACAGTGATGAGTCCTAAGGAACTGGACAGGTATTAGACTTGATTTCACAATTTTGCCGGGAAGCAGATGGTATACTGGAAATATGGCCCATTTGCTGGAGGGGGACTCTATTTTAAGATGTTAGGACATAAGAATTTCTACAAATAGTCACCACTATTTTTAAGAGAAAGAGATCAGTGGGAACATGGAAAAAAGCAAGGTCTTCCTTGGGCTAGGAGCAACTTCGCTGGATCTCAGGTGAAGAAGGAGGTTCACTCATCCCTCACACCCTGACACCAAACATCTAGTTATCCAGAACCCTGAAGCAGAACAAACCCCACTAAACTTGCTGAGCACTCAAAATCAAGAAGGAAGGGCCAGGCTGACCAAAGGTCTCAGTTTTCACTTTTTAAAAATCATCTACTCCTTCATTTCTAACTAGGACAAAATTTCCAAGCTTTTGAAACCAGTGAACCAAATTATCGGAATATCCTCCCAATGAAGCTTTAAACTGAAATTGACTTGGATCAAGTTTTTTTTCCAAAGGAAGAAACTGAGTGTTGGGAGTGGACGTAACTTTCCAGACACTCTGCAGTCCCAGCTGGGGTGCTGGCACACACCCCCACATCATAAGAATTCAGAAAGTGGCCTTGAGGGGCTGTGCCTTCTCACCTCAGATGTCTGACTTGGCTCCCTTAAACTACAACCTGAGGCAGAGTGTGGCAGTTCATGCCTATAATCCTAGCACTCTGGGAGCCTAAGGCAGGTGGATAGCTTGAACTCACAAGTTTGAGACCAGCCTGAGCAAGACCCTGTCTCTACTAAAAATAGAAAAACTGCAGGCAAGAGGATCACTTAAGCCCAAGAGTTTGAGGATGATGTGAGCTATGATGCCATGGCACTCTACCCAGGGTGACAGCTTAAGATTCTGTCTCAAAACAAACAAACAAAACCCCTACAACCTGAGCTTCCCCAAATCTACCCTTCCCTAGAACTGGGCCAGGCCTATAGGTGTGCCCAAGGCAACGAGGAGCATTGTTGCCATAGAGCCACCTCTGGCTGGCAGGCCACAGTCTGGGGAGAGCTGGCCTGAACACAGGGCCCTCTTAGGGCTGAGCCCAGGACTGGCCCTGGAGGACATCGCCTTGCTTATGCACCCAGCGCCTGTGAGGCAGACAGGTACTAGCCCAGGGGCCAGCATATGTCCCTAAGGAGCCCTGCTCTGTATGATCCCAGAGCCGCTCTATCCACTCATTCCACCTGTTCCTGGGGGAAGAAAGGCGCGTCTGTTTCTCTATAATTGCCCAAACCATGACGTACCTGATGGTATGAAGCCAGAATGAGCTGATGCTGCCCAACCTCACCCTAGGCCTGCCCTCACCTGTCTGTACTGGTGTCAGTGCCCCACCCACTCCTCCTCCCACCTGAGGGGCCCCTTTTCCTGCCCTGCAGTTTCCAGAGGAATCAGTTGCCCGGTGTGGGTGTGTGGGAGAGGGAGAGAGAGCCAGAACATGGGCAAGAGCAGAGGCTGAGGCCAGGGGACCCACAGTCTACTGCCTTTAATCATCAACTCATTCTGCTCACTCTGACCCCTGGCAGCACTAGAGTGATCCTGAGAAGGAGCTCAGGACCCAGAGGTGGACCCTGCCCCAGTTAGAACCAGAAACTGGAGGCAGTGGGGCTCTGGCCACAGCCACTCCACCAGACAGGCAGAGGGTGGAGGAAGAGTGCCTCGCACCTCCTTAGCCTCCCCCACTGCGAGGAGGTAATGGGAGAAGAAGGCTGCTCAGGGTGTTTCTAAGGGAGAAAGGACCTCATAGAACCCAGGGCACTTCATAAACCTTGATTTGTTTCATTTGCTCAACCTGGAGTGGGCATTATACTCCAAAATTAGAGGGATCTAAAGCTTGGTGGTTTGCCAAGGGTTATGCAGTTGTTACAGGGTGGCCCTGGGGTATCATCCTGGGGTCTTGACACTGTTCCAGTGACTCCTCCACCTGGGCTGTGGCCTTCCTGCAACTAGGCTAGCAGCACACCTAGAAGAAACTCAGAGTGTGGCACTTAGGGAACAAGGTCCATGTGATGGCAGAGATGACTGTGGAGAGCTGGCAGGTGGTGGAGAGGACGGGAGGAAGGCTCTGGCCTACGCAGTTCTGACTGTGGCCCATGTTGGAGTGTTGGATCCACGAGGCTCTTGGAAGTGTGTCCACTGATGACCTCCCTCCTTGCTTGTCCCACACTGGCTGCCAGAGGAGCCCTTCTCAGCCTCCACTCAGGAGCAGCATCTCCACCCACCTTCCACAAGGCAGCAGTTGGGTCCTTTCTCTGCCCACCTCATGCAGGGGTCCTCAAACTTTTTAAACAGGGGGCCAGTTCACTGTCCCTCAGACCATCGGAAGGCTGGACTGTGGGCCCCGGGACGAGTCAGCTGCTAAGCAGGACAGGCAGCGGGGGCAAAAACACCCAGCGGGCTGGATAAATGTCCTAGGCAGGCTGCATGTGGCCCACGGGCTGTAGTTTGAGGACACCTGTCCTAGAGGGATGGGCAGGGCTGTGGGTCTCCCCTTGGGAACAGTTCTCCAGGAAAAGGACAGGGCCTGGCTTTCTCTGTGCCCTTTATTCTGTCAGACACCAAGCCAGGGCAGTACCCAGCTCTCAGACCCTCTCCTCCCTGAAGGTGGGTCCTGCCATCTAGAAAATTTCCTGTATATCCTCAGAACCCAGGTGCCTTCTTCTCCAAAGAACCCTGTCCTTTGAGCCCCTATGAATGAAATAGCCTCTCTGATCACCAGTTGGCTTCTTGTATCCACTCTCAAAATTTGTGCAGTCTGGGGGGGGGGTGTCACAGTGTGTGACACACCTCTTGGAGGCAGGACACAATTATCAGAGGGACTTTACCTAACAAATGCAACCTGTGTGACCTGGTTCTCTGTGCCCTCAATGAATCTCCAGGAAAAAAAAAAAAATTGTGCATCTAATATGATGGTCACAATTAATTAAAGTCAAATAAGATTAAAACTCAGTCTCTCCGTTACAGTAGCTACATTTTAAGTGCTCAATAGCCACAGGGACCTGTTGAAAAGCAGAGACACGAGAACACTTCCATCACCTCAGAAGGTTCTATTAGACAGTCCTGCTCTAGTGCTAATCCCAAGGTGACACAAAATGACTGCCACCCCACACCTCTGAAGCTTTGTTTGGTTCTAGGCATGTCACAGGTGGCTGTTGGGATGGGCTGGTCCTTGGCTGGTCCCAGTACTGTCCACACTTGTCCTTCCACCTTGGAGTCCACTGCTGGGACCAGCATTAACTGCTCCTTCAGGAAGTGCACCTACCACCTTCTGGAGGGAGAAGATGGTGACAAAGTGCCATCCCTACAGCCTGCACCCTGGCCAGCTGGCTTCACAGTCTCAGCCCTTCCTCAAGGCGCTCAGCCGGTAGGTTCCAGCCAGGCAGGGGCCCATGGGTCTTCTCGCCTGCCTCCCACACAGGGTCCTTCCAGGGATGGGACAGGGCCCACTTACCGCGGATACGGGCGCCGGGGCCAGTAGCAGCAGCAGCAGGAGCAGTCGCATCTCTGCCTGTGGGAGAGGCCAGGGGTTAGAGGGTTGACAGGGACATAGGCAGGGTCAGGGGGTCACCTGGCCTGCGGCATCCGGGGGCACAACAGCTGTCCTGAAGGCAGGCGCGGGCCAGTCCAACCCCCACCCCGCCCAGGCCTGCAGGTGACCCGGGATCCGTGCTGGGGTGCGCGGTGCACAGTGAACAGGGTGTGCGTGCACTGCAGCACAGGCAGAGCTGTAGACAGCCGGCAGAAGTTCAGGAACAACTTGTTTCAGGGTTCCAGAAGAAAACAGAGGGCAACTAAAAATACTTCTATGTCCTCGAAAAACTGAAAGTTCAGAATCTGTCATTAGACTCACTGTTTTGTTTCTTGTTTTGTTTTTGAGACAGTCTCACTCTGTTGCCCAGGCTACAATGCCATGGCATCAGCCTAGGTTACAGCAACCTCAAACTCTGGGTTCAAGTGGTCTTCCTGCCTCAGCCTCCTGAGCAGCTGGAACTACAGGCACCCCCCCACAACATCTGTCTGGTTTTTCTATTTTTAGTAGAGACTGGGTCTCTCTCTTGTTCAGGCTGGTCTGGGAACTCCTGAGCTCAAAGGATCCTCCCAACTCGGCCTCCCAGATTGCTAGAAACTCGTAATACAGATTTTTCTTAAAAAGATGAAAATCTCTCAAGACACTTTTACACACAAATGTTTTCAAAATGTTAATTGTATTTTTTTTTTTTTGAGACAGAGTCTCACTATGTCACCCTTGGTAGAGTGCCCTGGCATCACAGCTCACAGCAACCTCAAACTCTTGTCTCAGCCTCCCAGGTAGCTGGGACTACAGGCGTCCACCACAAAACCCAGCTATTTTTTTGTTGTAGTTGTCATTGTTGCTTAGCAGGCCCAGCTGAACCCACCAGCCTGGGTGTATATGGCCAGTGCCCTAACCACTGAGCTACGGGGGCCGAGCCAGTACCTTTTTTCTTTTTGGAGACAGTATCTTCGTCTGTTGCCCTGGCTAGAGTGCAGTGGCGTCATCATACCTCACTACAGCCTCAAACTCCTGGGCTCAAGTGGCCCTCCTGCCTCTGCCTGCAAGCAGCTGTGACTACAGGCTCATGCCACCACAGTTGGCTAATTTCTTATGTGTGTGTGAGTATAATCGTCCTCTAGCCTTGGCCTCCCACAGTGCTTAGATTACAGGCATGGACCACCACACTGGGCTTATTATCCTATTTTAAACCCACGCCAGCATTTCTTTGCACAGGGCAGCTCCATGAGCAGCGTGTGTGCAGGGGCTGGGTGGAGTTTGGTGTGCAGGCACACAGTGTGTGCTGCTGGGTGTGCACAGCAGGCCTGAGTGCAGCCAAGTGTACATACTCATTCGGCTTCCTGTGTGCACGGGGTGCAGGGTCTGCACACACTGTGCAGTATGTGTGCATGTCACTGTGTCCGAGTGACGATATAGGCAATATGTGAAATTCAGCACAAAACATTATACAAATACTGACTTGTGTCTTTCAAATTTAAAAATCTGTTTCTGCCAATGTTCTAATTTTTTTTAAGTATAAAATGACTTCAGTTTATGAGAATAAAACAGCATACACAAACCACGTTCAGCAAAATGTAACCGGACACACTGGATGACGTACACACTCCTTAATTTGGCACAGTGATTCATTTAGTCATTATTTTTCTGATTCCTGGGGGTGGGTAACGGGAGGGGTGCTGCCGGAGGCCCTTCCCTCTCTGTGTCTGGGGCAGCGCAGGGAACAGCAGGCGTGCGCCAGGGGGCGCAGCTCTAGGGACAATACGGGGTCGGTGAGCACGACTGAGGAGGGCGAGACTGAAGAGAGTACCGGAGGAAAGAATTCTACTGAGAATTAATCCCAGTACACCACTGCTACACTGGACTAGAGCCCAGATCTGCAATTCCAAAGTCCCCAGAGCTTGAAAAGTTCAGTTGTTTTAAATTCATCAGGTGGCAAACGACCTGCCCAACTCCAGGCCAACCCTGGTTCTGGCCACTGGGCTACTCCGCGGGCCGTGCGTCCTCGACCTCCTTCTGCCGCCAGAAGGCAGGGACCGGGTGGCCCGGGCACTCAGGGTGGGCCGCCTGGATGTCGCGATCCAGATACAGCGTCTGCGCTGAACTCGGGCCGACCGCGGCGGGCGGGGCGCGGCGTTTGGGGACGGTGGCCAGGAGCGGGTGTGGGGCCGAGAGGACGAGAGGGGGTGGGGATGGAGGGAGGAGGGAGGACGCCGACCGAGCCCATCTGCGCCTCACTCCGCACTGTCCCCAACTGACCCCCGGACCTCGGAGGCCAGCACGACGCTCTTCTCCACGCGTCCCGCGGCCTCAGCCCAGGAACGCGTCCGGTGCACCCCTCGAGAGCGGAGAGGTGCTGTCCCCGGGAGGTGGCCGGGAAGGTGCTGGCTGAGGTGTGGGCTTCCGGACTCAGGCGCGCCAGGCCATGTCCCCAGGGGCACGCCGGCGACACATGGGAAACGGCGTCCAACGGAGGAAAGTCCGAGGCTGCCCAGCGCCACCCCCGCGGCCCGTCTCCTTTCCTCCAACGACGTCCCATCCCGGCTGGGGAGTATGGATTGCACTATGCCCAGCGGGGGTTGAGCCCTGCGCGCATCTCGGCGGAAGAAGCCGGAGGCGGGGTCTCTTCTAGGCCCCCCATTTTCTCCTACATCTAGTCGCCAAGAACCAGCAGGAACAAATTCCTGCAGAAGCCCCGGGGTGCGCTGTCCCTGCTGCCAGGCGCCCGCCAGTTCCCTGTCCCTCTGCCTTCCTACCTGCTAGGTGAGCTCAGTGAGCGCTGCGCTGGCGGGGCCGCTCCGTCTGTGCCCGCCTCAGCCCCAGCCCCAGAGGTCTGTCGGGCCGCTAGGAACGCCTGCGGAGGTTGGACTTTCTCTCCCCGCCCCATCTCCCCCACTCATCCCTAATCCCCATGGGAGGACAGTGCACCCGCGGAGAGGCCCCATAGTGACCAGTGACGCCCAAGGTCTCCCATCCCTTGGGTCTGTGCCAAGGCTTAGCTTATCCTCCGCTCTGTGGTCACCTGTCTTTCCTATCTTGGGTCTGTGCCAGTCACCTCTCCAATGCCATTTCCTCTTGCCCACCCCTTCCAGTTCTGTGCCATACCCCTCCTGTGCATGCCAGCCCTGCAAACAGCACACCTCATGCCAAACCACCTCCTTCTCTTTCACCCTTGGATTCTATACTTCAGCTACAATGAGCTTCTCTGCACACATGCTGCTATTTCCCATCTCCCAGCCAGATTTTTCCACTGCCCAGAAGATACTTTTCCCAAACCCCTCCACCTCTTGAACTCCTATTCATCCCTCAAGACCCTGCTCAAATGTCACTTTTTCTTTTTTGAGACAGAGTCTCAAGCTGTTGCCCTAGGTAGAGTGCGTGAGTGTCACAGCTCACAGCAACCTCAAACTTTTGGGCATAAGCGATTCTTTTGCCTCAGCCTCCCAAGTAGCTGGGATTACAGTCACCCACCACAATACCCGGCTTTTTTTTTTTTTAAGAGACAGAGTTTTACTTTATTGCCCTTAGTAGAGTGCTGTAGCGTCACAGCTTACAGCAACCTCCAGCTCTTGGGCTTAGGTGATTCTCTTGCCTCAGCCTCCTGAGTAGCTGGGACTACAGGCGCCTGCCATAACACCTGGCTATTTTTTTGTTGCCGTTTGGCCGGGCCAGGTTTGAACCCGCCACCCTTGGTATATGGGGCCGGTGCCCTACTCACTGAGCCACAGCCGCAGCCCACACCCAGCTTTTTTGTTGTTGTTGTTGCAGTTGTCATTGTTGTTTAGCTGGCCCTGGGCTGGGTTTGAACCTGCCAGCCTCGGTGTATGTGGCTGGCGCCCTACCCACTGTGCATACGAGGAGCAGCCCCAAATGTCACTTCTTCTGGAGTCTTGAGCCCATGCCCCCAGCCAGAGTTGATGTAATCTATCTCCTGCAGTCTCTGGCTCTGCCTCTAGTTCCCTCCTGTATCACACAGCGGGAATCTCCTTGACTCAGCAGTAAGCTTCCCAGGAGTAAGGCAGGGCTGCATCCCAATTGCCTGAGCCCAAGGCACTAACCAGTTGGTGTCTAGATAGGGACTCAGTAAATGTGATAAATTTAACCTTTCTTGGTTTTCCTTCTTTTCCTCAACCAAGGTACTCTTTGCCTGCCATCCCTTTCAGGAAAATGTCATTGGCCCTATGCACTTGGGAGGGGGGAGGTCACCAAGGCTGGTTCCCTTCCCCCACCCTTTTCTGTCTTCAGCCATGTGCCTGCCCTGGCACAAATCATCGCCTTGCCTCATTTTGGCAGAGAAATTCCACCAGTGGGGAGCTCAGCCCCTCTTAAGAACCCTACTCCCAGCTAGTCCTCTTGAGCCACCATTGAAGCTTACGCAAAATGCTGATTAAAACAGAGCCAGCTGGTCTGTGCAGTGTTGTTTACAACTAATTGATGACAGCCAGTTACATTCCTTTGCTCCTTCTCCACTTCCACTGTTTTACTTGACTAGCAAAAAAAAAATAAAAACAACAACAAAAATAAAACAAAACAAAAAGCCAGGACCAGTTTGATCAGGCCCTTTTCTTACCTATCTATGAAGAGGGGAGGAGCAGCAGCTGGAGTAGGGATCCCTGGGGAGCTGTGTGTGAATTCCCAGGCAAAGAGAAAGCTTGGGGAGTGGAATTACCCAGAGCCTCTCTAGAAAAGAAAAATAGTTTCCTCAATTCAAATGGCTCTATTCCCTGCCCCCACCAGCTGGGACTTTTCTGAGCTTGGTCAAAGGTCCCCTGTTAAGTGGGAGGAAAATGCTTCTCCCGCTGTGTGGTGGGTGCAGCTGGAGCCAAGAAGTTCACTTTCCTGATCTGTTCCTGTTTTCCTGTGATCACTTCTTCTCAGACACCGGACCCGTGACTTCTTAAGCCTTACTTCCCCTACAAAGAGGACCAGAGGTTGGGGCAGCAGGATCCACACACAGTAATAAAGGGCAACCACAGACCCTCCACCCAGGCTATACCAATTACTGATTTGGGCAGTAACTTCTCTCCAAGCCTCATGTTCTCCTCTGCTCACCTCACAGAGATGTGAGCACAGTACCCAGCACATAACTGGTGCATAAAAATACGGGAGTTTAGAAAGAAGATTCCAGGCTTGGCGCCTGTGGCTCAAGCAGCTAAGGTGCCAGCCACATACACCTGAGCTGCGGGGTTTGAATCCAGCCCCGGCCTGCTAAACAACAATGACGGCTGCAACCAAAAAATAGCCAGGCGTTGTGGTGGGCGCCTGTAGTCCCAGCTACTTGGGAGGTGGAGGCAGGAGAATTGCTTGAGCCCAGGAGATGGAGGTTGCTGTGAGCTGTGATGCCATAGCACTCTACCCAGGGCGACAGCTTGAGGCTCTGTCTCAAAAAAAAGAAAGAAGATTCAGAGACTAAAAGGAGTAAGACCTTCCTTCCCTTTGTAAAGTCCCCCTGCACCGGCCCTATACCACACACTGGCTGCACCAAAGACCCCCCTTCCATGTGGGGTTAGGGTAGCAGAAGGAGCAGAGTCTGGGAGGCAGACAGACCTGTGCCAAAACCCACTCTGCTGCTTGTGTGTGAACCTGGGAGAGTCATGCCACCTCCTAAAACCTCTGCCTGCTCACTGGAGCTTCACACAGGGTAGAGAAGTAACTGGCTTCCATAAAGCTCCTAGTAGGTGCTGAATAAAAGTTAGCTTCTTCTGCCCCATATAGGCTCTCCTCACCTGTATCCTCAATTCTCTACATTGTGATCCTGTTTCTGCAGATGGCAGATCAAGGGACAATGCTAAGAAAGAGTGGCCAGATCTCTTTGTGTGGTTGAGTTGGGATTGAAAGCTAGAAAGCGGGGAGAGAGGGAGGGAGGGAGAGAAGGAGGAGAGAGAGAACATCCTAGGGCTCCTAGGATTCCTGCCTTTCAAGCCTTCCCTGACTTCTGCAACTGCTCTCTCATGGTGCCAGGGGTTGCCCTAGCACCTTCAAACTACTATTGTGATACACAGTAGAATCTCCACCTTTCTACACTGGCCACCTCAAGTTGACCTAATTTTCATAGATCAGACATACACCACAAGTACATATCAGTACAGTAAGTCTAGTTCCTTATGTTGACCACCTCTGTATGTTGACCAGTTTGTTACAGTCCCTTGGGTGGTCAACTAACAGAGTTTCTACTATATTTTGTCTCTTTTTCTCCCTCTAAACTCTGAAGTTTGCAAGGGCAGAGATCTGTCTTTTTCATGGCTATGCCCCACACCAGAGGTCTGTAGAGGCCTGAAGTTGTGCCCCAGGATAGGCGTTGAAGAAGCACAGTTGATTGGCAGCCTCCAGCCTCAGGGTGCCACACGTGGAAGGCTCCGCAGGCGGGCTCCCTTCCTGTTACCCTCACAGGCTCTTGCTCTACAGATCTCTCCCACATCTAATCCCATCTTGGAATCTGCTTCTCAGAGGACCTGAACTGACCCATGGGGCACTTGGTTGCATGCCCCAAAAAGGACTCAGTCAAATTACACGTAAAAACCTTAAGTGGTCCTTGTAGAATCTACCTCCACAGGAGAATCCCCACAAGAAAAAAGAAATGGCAGTGTCCCCACATGGGAAGCCCAGGAAACATCCACCAGCTCTCTGCAGCACCTCACACATGGCGTTTGTTAAACTCTCCCTAAACTGAACTTAGAGGATGCCCACTTCTCTTCTTCCTTCTTTTTTTTTGGGGGGAGGGGGCGGGGGGGGGAGGTTTTTTTCTTTTTATTTTTTTGAGATAGAGTCTCACTCTGTTTCCCAGGCTACACTGCTGTGGCCTCAGCCTAGCTCAAAGCAACCTCAAACTCCTGGGCTTAAGCCTCCCAAGTAGCTGGGAGTAAAGGTGCCTAGCTAATTTTTCTATTTTTTAGAGACAGGTCTCACTCTTCCTTAGGCTAAGCTTGAACTCCTAAACTCAAATGATCCTCCCTCCTTAGCCTCCTAGAGTGCTAGAATAACAGGCATGAGTCACCACACCTGGCTATTCATTTGTTTATTCATTCCTTGAATATTTGAATGCCTACTCTGTGCCAAAAGCTAAGGACAGACTTGTCCAGAGATGGTGAAAGTTTAACCACCAGCTCCCTGCTGAGTGGGATTGGCTGTTGACAAGCTGCTAAGGTGACGTCATTAGACGTGGAGCTGGGAAGAGGCACACAGGCGGCTTTCCCAGGCCTGGGCGTCAGCACACCAGATGGTCCCTGCCCCTGGGGAGTTTACTGCAGTGGGGGATTACATTCAAGTGCTGTATTTGTTAATTTAGACTAAAATGAATCTTATAATTGAAATATTCAAGTATTTCTACCATAAAAGTCACAGAACCTAGACTACCACCCACCAAGAATCCCAAAGGAAGAAAGGATGCTCTCTATTTGAGGATTTCTACTTTTATTTCACTCCTCCCCACCTTCCAACACATCATTTCCCTGGTTTTTGTCACTCACACTTTGGGGATGGAGGGGAAGTTGAAACAGCTGGTGCCAGGCTGCCCCTCTTAACACTGTGCTCCAGACACCACCTCAGTCCTCTTCTTCCCTCTTGTTGCCATGTCCAGTCCACATCAGCTCTTTGAAACGCCAAGCAAAACAACAACGGGGCGAGAATCCAGTGTTCAGTGTGTCTGACAAATAGCTATCGTAAGATAAGCCACTTGGCCCTTTGGAATGGACTTTTATCCTCAAAGCTGGGACAGAAATACAGCACCCCCAGCCCCTTCTCAGAAACAGAGGACCATCCAGAGAGAAAGAACAAGAATCCTGGCTACCCCCTCAGAGACATGGGGACCCACCTGCCCCAACCTCAATTTAGATCTTGGGAGAGGGCATGGGGAGGAGGCTGAGGAGGAAAGGAGAGCAGCAAGACTAGATGCAGGGAAGGAAGGGGCCTTCCAGACCACCCTTCCTGCCTGGTTCCCCACCTGGCTCCCAGATATCTCACCCCCTCTTCATATTAACACACACAACCCCTTCTCCAAGGACCTGGCTCCAGTCTCCTCTGGAGACACTGGTTGAGATGTTAAGGATGCTGGTGTGAAAAGCCACCCTGGCTTACCCAAGTGGGAGGGGGCTCAGGGCCCACACCTCACTCAGGTCAATGTGGGTGTGGAGCCAGCCTGGGAACATTGGCCTGGGGTGTCTTTGGACCTCACCACTCAGGGTAGGTACTGTGGCATCCAGAGCCAACCTGGTGTACTGCGGCCAAGCTGGTACCTTTGATGATTGCAGAGTGCAGGCAAGTTCCTGTTCTCTTGTTGTGGACCCTACATGCCAGACTCTGTTGCTGCTGTCCCTGGGAGGCTGTCAGAGAGGGGACGCTGGATTGGTAGCCCCAGAGGCCAGTAGCCAGGACTCCTGAAATCCTTTCCTCTTGGTCTCCCCCCTTGCCACACTCCTGGGGCTGGATGGTTCCCAGCCCGGACACTGAGAGGCAACTCATGCCTTATGCCAAAAGCTGGAAACAACATAGCGAGTCAGAGGGCCAGCACCTCATGATTCTAGAACAGACTTCCCACAGCTGGATTTAAACGATGTGGAAATAACCTAATGTTTTTGTGGTGTTTCTCCAGCTTCAGTAACACTGGGACCTGTAATCTTGGAGCTGTATTTTAAAATGTAATGCCACTTAAAGATAGACAGGCATAAAACTAGGTCTAAGTTCTTTATTTTTATAGCTTTTATTTTTTTTTTATTTTTTTTTGAGACGGAGCCTCAAGCTGTCCCCCTGGGTAGAGTGCCATGGCATCACAGCTCATAGCAACCTCCAACTCCTGGGCTCAAGCAAGTCTCCTGCCTCCGCCTCCCAAGTAGCTGGGACCACAGGCGCCCGCCACAA
>CAUYQV010197342.1:0-11177 GCA_963574575.1 Galagoides demidoff | reverse complement strand
CTGGGCCTCAGCAACATCTCAGGCATCCGAATGTAAGACACTCCCTGGAGGAGACAGTTGCACTAGATTCTCACCTGAACATAATCGGGGGCCACACTCTGAGAGAAGAGTTTTATGGTGAGAGTAGAGAAAGAGCGTCCCAGCTGTGATGAACTGGACCACAGTCTGGGGTGGAACAATATCGTGGGTTTGTTTTAGAGATGACTCAACTGCCTCTATTCCCTTTTAACCCAAGGGAGCTGTTTCCCTCCTTCTCATACCTACTCCCCTCTCTCTTCCACAGTCATGGCAAGGTTCAAGGGCTGTTGGAAGAACATCAATGAGCCCGGGACCCATAAAGAGTACAGGGATGCTGGGATGCAAGCATAAGTGCACTTGTCTCCCTCGTAGGGCTTATTGAAAGAATATGCTAATGAATGAACAGGGATATTGTGAGAAGGGAAAGCCCCAAATGGTAATAATTGGAAAGCTCCTTCATCTTGAGGCTTCCTCATCCACAGAACAGAAATAATAACACTCCTTTCAGTGGTGTGTTGGGATCAATGCTGACCACACTGTCAGCATTGCACTGTCACATTCAGGAATAATTTTTAGGGCGTAGCACACACGCACATCAAGATGGGTCCTTTTCACATATGGCTCCCTCATTGTGTAGGCTGGGTGAAGATGACAGCTTAAAAACTGACAGAAGAGAAAGAGGAATGCCTTCCTGGAAATCCTTTTTTTTTTTTTTTAAGTTGCTCTAATTGCATAAGAATGTACTGTTACTTTTAGCCTCTCTGGAGAGAAAAATGACAAAAATAGGGCCACAAGTCACAGGTTGCAACCTTCAAAGATAGTACTGTTGTTTAGGATTAAGCAGCTTGGTTAGGTGAGGTGGCTCACACCTGCAATCCTAGCACTCTGGGAGGCCAAGGCAGGCTGATTGCTTGAGCTCGGGAGTTTGAGACCAGCCTGAGCAAGAGCAAGACCCCATCTCTACTAAAAATAGAAAAACTGGCTGGGCATCGTGGCAGCCACCTGTGGTCCCAGCTATTGGGGGTAAGGGAGTTTAGTCAAGAGGATCACTTGGGCCCAAGAGTTTGAGGTTACTTTGAGCTACAATGATACTGTAACACTCTAACCAGGATGACACAGTGAGACTCTGTCTCAAAAAAAGGGATTAAGCAAGTCTACAAAGGACCAAAGGCCCCAAATAGCAGCCTCTTCAACAATGAAGAAGTTTAATTTTATTTTCTCATACGAAGAGCCTGGAGGTTGCTCCACTGTGTCTGGTAGAGTGGTTAACCGCTTTGCAAATTCCTCCTAGACATAGGTACCTTCTGATTCATCACTCTGCCACATTACAGGCAAGATTTGGGATATCTTCGAGGTTGAAGTTGGTTTTATACAATACTAACATGTAATAATAATCCATTTGCCTTTTCACCCTCATTTTCTCAAGGGTAAGTGTACAAGCTACATGTGTGACAATTTGGTGCCCTAATGAAATAGGCATCTGTGTATACTTCCATTTAAATTTTTCTATTTAAAGTTTTAATACTGCGATATCAATAAATATAGTCTATATAAGTCAAAGCTTTTCATTGATCATTAGAAAAGTTTAAGAGGGACAATCCTGTGGCTCAGTGAGTAGGGCACTGGCCAGCTGCTCAGGAGGCTGAGGCAAGAGAATCCTCTAAGCCCAAGAGCTGGAGGTTGCTGTGAGCTGTGATGCCACAGCACTGTACCAAGGGTGACAAAGTGAAACTCTGTCTCTAAACAAAATAAAAAGACAGAAAAGTTTAAGAACATAAAGGGGGTGAGCAGGACCCAGTAGCTCACACCTATAATGCTACCACTCTGGGAGGCTGAGGCAGGTGGATTGCTTGAGCTCATGAGTTCAAGACCAGCCTGAGTAAGAGTGTGACCTCATCTCTACCAGAAGCAGAAAAACTAGCCAGGCATCATGGTGGGCACCTGCAGTCCCAGCTACTTGGGAAGCTGAGGCAAGAGGATCACCTGAGCCCAAGAGCATTTGAGGTTGCTATGATGATGCCATGGCACTCTTGTTATGATGAGTTATGATGCCATGGCACTCTTCCCAGGGTGACAGAGTAAGAGTCTTTCTCAGGCTTCACTAACAAAATGTCATAAATTGGGTGGCTTATAATTGAGAGAAATTTATTTCTCACAGTTCTGGAGGCAGGAAGTCTCAGATCAAAGTGCTGGCAGATTCAGTATCCAGCGAGGGCCACTTTCTGGCTCACAGATGGTGCCTTTCCCCTGTGTCCTCATGTGGCAGAAGGGCTGAGCTAGCTCTCTGGAGTTTCTTTTTATAAGACTCTACCCTTATGACCTAATCACCTCCCAAAGCTGCCCACTTTCTATTACCTTGGGGGTTAGGATTTCAACATATGAAATCTGAGTTGGGGGACACAAATATTCAAACATCACAAGGGGGTCCTAAGACCAAAAAATCTGAGGACTACTGGCCTAGGGTATGACTGCTATCCTCGTGGACTAAAGGTGTTGCTGTCGCTCCATCCATCATGTCTGCATTCCCTCCAACGGGAAGGAGAAAAGGGAGATGCTAAGAACATGTCCCCCTTCCTTTGAGGATGTTCCCAGCTTTGGCACATCCAGCTTCCTAATACCTTGTTGGAAAGAATGGTCAATAGAGTCTTCAGGTCACATGCTCAACTTGAAAGAGGTGGGAGAAGGTCGCATTCCTGAGAAAGTAGGCCAGAAAGGCTATCAGCAGCCTTTGCTATAGGTGGAAAGTGCAAAGGCAATATTCCTGTGCGTGACAAGTGGAGCCACCATCTCCAGGACACTGATGCTTTTCTTCCATACCACACAGATGGCCGTGAGGACTTTCTTGTGTGTCCCCGAGCCCTCATACCCACCTATTTGGTTGCACATGTTCTAATTTTCAGTGGTCTTCAAAACCTGGCTAGACCTGTGAAGGGGTCTTGAAAGTTGAGCCCACAGGACCTTTGTGACTTAGTACACTTTCCGAGTCTCTCCAGTTCCGTAAGGGCTAAAGAAGAGTCGTTTTCCAAAAGGTAATCATGATGGCATTTAACGAGAGAGAACTGGAAGTGAGAATTCTTTCATGTGGTAAGAAACCCAGAAGAAAAAAGGCAGTGAGCTAACGAGAGCATGAACTGGTTAACAAGTGAGAACAGGGTTAATGACGCCAAGATTGAGAGGTTGCCTTGGGCCACGTGGACCAAACAATTTTGCTCAGACTGTCTTTACCCTTGATCGTCTATCTCACAAGTATTTATATCTGCTGTTTATCACAGATTGAGTGGAGAAGCATGGGTGGCTCAACCCAACTTATCCCCAACCCCGAGTTGCAAAATCACCTCCTAGTCTGTGCTCTTTTGATGGTGGGTCTGAATGATCTTTATCTTGACTTTTCCAGCCTATTTCCGAGGTCACATGGGGCCATATGGATGCTTTTATCAACCGTCACAAGTTTTTATATGTAGCATTCTTTCTCCTGACTGACTCCATCCAAAACCTTTGGTCTCTGGGCCTGGGAAGGGAACCCAGTTGGCCCATCTATTTTCTTTCCTTTTGCTAAGATTTTTGCTTGAGGTTTTCACATAAAGTAGCTACATGAATTTGGTTCTTTGTGTTCTTTAGCACACTTTCTGGCACATCACTCAGAAAGTATTAAGAGTATTTGAGGATGTGAATTAGTATTTCTTATTTTTCAAGCCCACCATGTCCCGCTGTTTCTTTTTTTATCAAAGATGAATTAACTTTCCTGAAAGTGGAGCTGTTAACCTTTTGACTGATCTCTACTGAAAGATGATTCTTCCAAGAATATTCCCCGGGACCCCAGAGCAGGACACGCTTTGCCATGCATCTGGGTAACTTGGCTTTCATCCTACCGACCTGGCCTAGCATTGTGAGGCCTTCTCTGATGATTTTGAGGTAGTTCTTTGCCAGACTGGAGCCCTGGCATCAATGACAAAGTCGAGTGTGGGTTATGTGGAGGTTGACATCATAGAAGCAAAAACCCTAAATGCCTTTAGAGAAAGCCAGGCTCAAAGTCAGGCTTGCAGAACAGTGGGTACAGGCTACAAGAAGCAAAAAGGAAGAAAAAAGAAAGTGGTTTCCTTTGGGCTTTCTGAAGGAAGAGTAATTATGTAACCTCTCCCCCACCCTCTCTACCACAACTAAACAAGGCTGTGCATCTTGTTCAGAGAGCAGACGTTCCTCAGTGCACACTAATCCCCGCTAGAGTCTTCTAACATGTTTCAAAAGTTTCCTTTCAACCTGGACCATTCAATTCTCTCTTTAGTCTTTGACTTTCATCCATGTGACTATGGCAGTGCTCTCTGGAGAAGAGAAGAAAGTCAATGACTCACCTGCCTACAAACCAGACCCGGTTAACCCAGCTTGAAAGGGAAGAGTCTATTTCTCTCAGCCTGCCCTTGGCTGTTGCTAACACTTTACTTCCCTCCAAAAAAAAAAAACAAAACAAAAAACACACACACACCAGGACTTGGTAGCACAGAGGGAAAGCTCTGGGATCCATCTGATAAACAACTATTCCTAAGGGTCTTGGATCCTTTAGGAAACATATTCTCTTGTACAATGTGCAAAATGAAACCACATCAATTTTCTGGACGGCTGAAAGCTTCCTAGCTGTGTTTTGGTGTCTTGATTGGTAAATGTATCCCAGAGTTGCTGGTTGGGTCTTTGGAGCAAGGGAAGCCTCTTGGAAAGAGTATGATATTGCAGTTCAGGATGTGGACTCTAAATTCAGAGGGTCCAAGTTCAACTGTCAGCACTATCATTCTTTAACCATGTGACTTTGGACAAGCAATTTAACTTCATGAAGCCTCCCTTTTCTCATCCATAGAGGGGGATAACAATACCCTTACTTCACAGTTTTACAGTAATATGCAAAGTACTTATCACAGAACCTGGCCTAACTGGGGCTCAATCCCCATGATGAGAACAGCAGCCAGTTTAGGCAAGTTAAATTTGGTTTAGGGTATATGTATTTGGTTACCTCCCTCTCACCCCCTCCACCTTTACTAAGATGTCTGATTGGAAGGTCACAAGTCTTCCCACCACCTCATTCTTTTCCTATTGATCACTGCAATTTTTTTTTAAATTTTTGAGACAGAGTCTCACTATGTTGCTCTCAGTAGAATGCTGTGACATCTGAGCTCACAGCAACCTCCATCTCTTGGGCCCAAGAGATTCTCTTGCCTCAGCCTCCCAAGTAGCTGGGACTACAAGCACCCTCCACAATACCCAGCTATTTTTTTGCTGCGGTTGTCATTGTTGTTTAGCTGGCCCAGGCTGGTTTCGAACCCGTCAACCTTGGTGTGTATGGTTGGCGCCATAATCACTGGGCTGTGGGCGCCGAGGAATCATTGTAATTTTTTTAAAAAGAGGAAGTTAAACTTTTCTTAAAGGAAAATCCTTCTAGCCCTGCTAATGTCTCCTCAGCCTAGCTTAAAGCTCTTGACCAACAATTAACTACATGCCGCTGACCCGTGGATGGCTCATACAGTCTATCCTTCCTTTACATCCCCTTCCTCCCTCTTATCCCTTGTAATTCCCTTTCTCCCCACCCTCCCACCTCTACTTCTATGTCCCTGTTAAGTCACGCTATTGTTCTGGTTGGACATCTCTCTCTTTCATAGGGAGCTCTTGAATGCCCATTCTTCCAGGGAGCCTACCTGGATTGATTCCCACTTTTTTTTTTTTTAATGGAGTAGACAGAGTCTCACTTTGTGTCCTTCAGTAGGGTACATAGCTCACAGCAACCTCTGCCAACCTCTGCGTCCCTGGGTTTAAGTGATTTTCTGGCTTCAGCCTCCCAAGTAGCTGGGATTACAGGAGCCTGCCAGAACGCCCAACGGGGTCTCACTCTGGCTCTCCTTCTGGCTCATGCTGGTCTTGAACCTCTGAGCACAGGTGATCCACACGTCTCGGCCTCCCACAGCGCTGGGACAACAGGCGTGAGCCACCACGCCCGGCCGGATTCCCACTTTCTTATCAACAGGTGGACCTCCATTCGCCACCTGTCTGCATCACTGGCTCTTTGTTATTATTTTACTCCTTAGAGTCTCTGCTTATGTTTCCATCTCAGGTCTAAATCCTGGAGGGCAAGGCCTTGGCTCTGTCATTTTCTAGATTAACCTTTGATGATGTGATGAGATGGTATGGCCTGAAGGAATGCTTTGTTTTTGATGAGGGAAAATGAAAAGCCCCCAGAGCATGGTTCAGCGAGGGTTTCCACGATGGGCTTCACTCCAGTCTGGTACCTCTGTCCTAAACTGCCAGCACTTCCACTTTTACTACTTCACCCTCTTGTCTCTTCCAAATCACATGTTGTGAAGCCCAGGCTTCCTGAATCCACCTGGCTTTCTTACTTGTTTACATGTACCCATTTCCTGGACCAAATACTTGCTTCAGATCAAGTTTAATTCCCATTCCTCACCAGGTTCACCACTAGGCTATTTAAAGACCCACTCTAGCCTTCTCCTGGGCTCTAAAGTTCAGCCCTCCCTGTGATCTTCCCACCGGGATCAAGAGGTTGACTAGCTGTCTAGGGAAGGTAGGTTAAAGGAGTGCCAGCCAAGGAGGGGACATCACACCAAATCTGATGCCACACCATTCCTGGCCTTTTGCCTACAGCACAGATGGTGTGGCAGCTCCAAAGCTTGCTCACCGTTCTTCACCCTTGCCTTGGTCTTGGAATGGGAGGGCATACTCCTCATCCCTTAACTATGGGTTTGGGTATATCACTTACGTTGACAAATGAGATGTTGCTGGATGTGACATTGGCAGAGACTAAAAACATGCTTGTGAGGCTGGGCTTCCCCTCTTATGCCTCTTCTCTGAACACAAGAAGAATGCCTTCTGGCTGGCTCCTGACCTTTCAGCACAGGTCCCAGAATGGGCACACCTGAGATCAACCCAGAGCACAAAACCAAGCCCAGCCCGATTGCAGCTTGAAGAAGAGCACTCCTAGCCTGGTGACCCTAGATCAACCAAACCCCAGGCCCCCTGAAGATGGGAGAACAAAGATAAATGACTCTTGTTTTCAGCCCCTAAGTTTCTCCCCAGTGTTATGCAGCATTATTGTAGCAATAGCTAGCTGAGGCAGATGGCAGGCAGGTTTCCTCTTGTATGCCTACTCTGTTCAGTTGGTAGGGGCAGAGCAGAGTGCTCCACCCACTGGCGAAAGATGGGGAGACCAATTGGGCTCAATGTGAAAGAGTTCCAGGATTGATTAGTCATGTCTGCCATAGGAAGAGTCATAGCACAAGTGCCAGAGAGCTGCTACCCTGGGTCAAAGCCTTTCCTGATTTCTTACCTTGCCCTCCCCCAAAGACAAAGCAGAATACAGAAATGTGGCTCACTGAATAGTATTAATATACACAGGTAGGAGCAGATGACATATTCTCTGGTAGGCATACATATTTATAGCACCAGCACACAAGGCACCTCTAGCACATATAGCTTCTTAAAAAAATGCACTTCCCAGAGGAAGAGGTAGTCCTAGGGTTGCCAATTTAGTAAGCAGTTAGTCTCTTTGGGTGGGTGGGTGGGGGGAAAGTGCCTCTTCTTCCAAATAGATGTGTCTCATATTGGGATACATGGCTTGACAACTGTAGCACAGACCAGATTTCAGCCTCCAATCGCTCCCTCGTTGAACACTTTTGTAGAGTGTAGAGTGTACAAACTGTACCACAATTGTGTACCAGCACAATTTAGAATGAAAATTAAAATAGAAAAAAAAAAAAAGAAAGAAAGAAAAGAAAAAGAAGAGGAACCAAGATGAAAAGAGAGAAAAGTCTGCCTTCCTCCAATGTCAGGACTGTCCAACTCCTTTGCTTTGGAGTTTCAAATGAGTCTCCTTAGCACTGTTTGACTTTGGGTTCCAGGGCCAAAGTGCATGTGTATCCTGTGCAGTTGTAAGAATAGTTTCATTAAAGATGGGTATGTCTACTATTGAACAGACATGCTCTATTCCAAAAGAGGAAACAGCGTGCCCTACTGAATCTCCAAGCCTAAAAATGTTGAAAAGTGTTAAGAACAAACTCCCTAAAATCTTTCTCCCACTCCTGCCTGTCAGGTACCTCGGAAAAGCAAATACTGTAGTGCAAAAGGATCCTCTTCAGCAAGGTAACTGAAAACTTGAGTTAAGGCTGACCCTGGGAATTAGATTGCTTGAGTTTGAAGAGCCCAATGAAAGGAAGTCACATCTGGTTCCATTTTTCTTGTGAAATTATCTCACACTGACCAAGTAGTTCCTTTCCTGAGTATATAAATACAGAAGACACACACATGGTTGTTATCAAACAGTATTGTGCAAAATTAAGTTGGCTACTTTATGGTGAAATGGAGAAGAATGGAAGGCATTTCAAACACATGAGTTTCTCTTCATTGGGTCTGGAAGCAATCACTCATGAAGACAGCTACTTTATCTCCTAGAGTGAGGACCATTCATGAAAGGGTATCATGTTGGGTTAAAACCAGTGACATGGTCAAACCTGCAGTGGACCCAAGGTGCACAGAGCCCTGAAATCCCAATGATATGGGGGACGGTAGTCTGTATTAATGACAGAAATCCCCTCCACCCCATGTTCCAAGCTGGTCTTTTAGACAAGGTCTCTAATGTGCTGACCATATGTGAACTTGTGGCCAAAGGGAATGGACTTACTGGGATTTTTCAATTATCTTTTTGGTCTCAGAGACTTACTGCTACCTGGCTCCTATTCTTAGACTGTTCTGGGGGAATGCACAACAGATGAGAAGCAGAAATAAAGGAAACTCCCCCAAGCCTTAGCTGTGTGAGGCTTGAAATTGCTCCATATTGAGCCAGAAGGAAAGAATGTTGAAGGGGGCAGGGACACTTCCAACCAACCAAGTGTTTGGTTAATACTATTCTTGTCCAGTGACTGTTCCAAAGGAACACGAATCCATCTTTGGATTAAGTGTCCCATAGGACCTATGTGAGCAAAAGGATAGTGGTAGGAGGTGAAGGAAAGAGTGAAACCATGAACTGTAAAGCCATAAAAGTTATGAGGCTGGAAGAGGGAGGGGGGCATGAGATCGTTTATCCTATCACCCTGCCTTGAAATTCCCAGATGCTTTCCTTTTTACAGGCTGGCGTGAAAAATAAGAAGTTTGCTTGCACAAAACTGCGATCCATGAATGGTGTGGTTAAGTGAGCCAAAAAAGGAAGAGCACTGTGAACATACCAGAGAGAGAGGTGGGTCCTTGTCTAGAATCCATTCCGCTCTTTAACTTTGGTGTTTCCAAATCTCCTATGCTGTTGAGACCTTGTTATACCCCAAACTGGCCAACCCAATTCTCCCCACATCAAAACAATTCCAGGCACTTGCTAATTGTCTCCTTAAACACTGTTCGATGAAGACTGCAGTTGACAATGGAGTCAACTTGGTGTTTGCGGAATCAAAGTTTTGAAATCAGGTCTTGGAAAGGTATTTCTGGTCTATATATTTTCTTTGTAACATTCAAGGGAACTGTGTCTAACATGAAAAAGAACTTGAGAAAAGGGTCTTTCCTTCTGTCTCTTCCCAGAGAATTAACATGACTAAGGTGGGTCTTCCCTTGAAATGGAAAGTGAAAAACAGAAATGTCTTGTATGAACCCTGAGGAGGTCATAATGTGACCAAGTCCTTTGTGATTGGGAGGTAGGAAATGCAGAAAGATTTGATTCATTGTAATTTAGACTTATCTAAAAGGGTGGGGGGGGCATTTGAAAAAAAGAACCTGTTTTATGGGGTGGAGTTTTCCATGTCCAAGGGCAAGTCATAGTTGTAGTAGGAACAATAGGAAGGTTTTAGGTAAGGTGATGTGAACTTGAAATGTAATAGTGTGGCTCTCTTAGCCATCTGGCTTGGGGTGGTTTGAGAAGTGAATGGCTGAAGAACTTGTAGAGAATTATGCAATCAGCTTTGGTTCCCAGTGATCCACAGATAAGCATCACTCAGTCCAGAAGTCCTAGATGTGAATCTAGAACTGGTCCTAGTTGTGCATCATTAAGTGCACTCATCTTCCTCATCTTCTTATTTTAGGATAGCCCTGAGATTCTTAGCATTTGCTTTTTCCTGTCTGAAAAAAATGGAATGACAACACCAGCTGGTGTTTTTTCTTTTTTTTAATGTGCAAACCCCCTTCTTGAAGTACCTTTGTTAGAAAGTCATGTGTTTTATTTTGATAGTTTTATGAAAAGTAGGAAGAAACTCATCCCTTTGTATTCTAAATGGGGCAAACAGAGATTTCTAACTGGTCATTGTCACAGGCCCATGACTTTTGCCCTAGAGAAGGTAATAAAAGGAAGTAAAATATATTTTTTTAATTTCAGATTAATATGAGGGTGCAAACAAGTAGGTTGTTTTTGTTTGTTAGGTAAGATCCCTGTTGTAGTTGTGCCCCTCGCCCAGGAGGTGTGCCATATACCTTTACATTGTGCCTGCCAGGTGCATGGCTCATGTTTTTCTGAATGTGGATTAAATCACATTTAAATGTTCGCTAATTGTTACAACTTGGCAGCATCTTCAGCCCTGAGATCCCTCTGCAAAGCCGCAGGCACCTCTGAGTACTAAATGAGAGACAGAGAACAGGCTGAGAAAGTTGGAGGGATAGAGGCAGGTCTAACAAGAGGGCCTACGCCATGGAGGTAGGCAGCAGAGAGTCTAGTAAACATGCCCAGCCAGCCCCGGACGTTGACCAAGCCTCAGCAGTGCCCACTATCCTTGCCCTTCCCCCACTCACACTTAATCCCAAGAAGACTGACCAATGGGTGCCCATCACTACCTCAGCCCAAAGAAAGCAAGGAGCTGTGTCTGACAAGTTTCCAAAGTGCCCTGAGAACTTGAAGCTACTCCAAGAATGAGAGGAAATAAAGTCTGGAAAACCTCTGCAAGAAAATAGCCAGGTTATTCCACCTCATTTCTTTAGTTTTTTTTTGGCATGAATTAGAGAATACTAACTGGGTGGAACTGCAGGTGTCTAAGAAGAACTTTGATTTTTCTAAACATTTACAATTCTCTTTTATGTATGCACTCAAAAATGGGCAAGAAAATCGAAAATGTAAATCTTTCAGCCAACGTGTGTGTCAGGCAAATGCCAGACTCTCTTCAGAGGTGTAAATTACCATCCAAGTCTCTGGGAGAAAAAAA
>CAUYQV010197334.1:0-39402 GCA_963574575.1 Galagoides demidoff | reverse complement strand
CTAGGGTCAAGTTTAAGTCTAATATTTCTTTGTTTAGTTTCTTCATGGAGGATCTATCCAAAACTGTCAAAGGGGTGTTAAAATCTCCAACTATTATAGTTCAGAAAGATATCTAGTTGTTCATATCCATTAGGGTCTGCTTTATGAATTGAGGAGCATTCTGGTAGGGTGCATAAATGTTAATTATCAAAATCTCTTCAAGTTGGGTGTTTCCCTCAAGAAATATGTCGTGACCTTCCTTATCTTTTTTTTTATCTTTGTTGGTTTAAAGCTAATTGTATCTGCTACTAAAATTGCAACCCCTGGTTTTTTCTGGTTTCCATTTGCCTGTATTATACAAGTCCATCCTTCACCCTGAGTCTATTTTTATCTTTTAAGTAAGATGAGATTCTTGTATACAGCGGATAGCCAGTCTGAGTGTATGTATCCTGTCCACCAGCCTGTGCCTCTTTAGAGGACAATTTAAACCACTGACCTAAATTGACAGAATTGATAAGCCTGGTTGTGTTTTTGGGTGTCATGATTTAAGAAGATGTCCAGTGGACATTTTTTATCCTTTCACCACTGATGAAGTTGGGTTTTGTTCAAAAATTTCTAGGTGAGTTTACTTTGGAGGTAGAGCATTGCGCTGGTCATTGTAGAGGATGGGTCTGAGAATATCCTGGAGAGCTGGTTTAGTTATGGCATATTTCTTCAACATACCTACGTCATTAAAGTATTTGATTTCTCCATCACAAATGAAACTCAGTTTAGCTGGATAGAGGATCCTGGGTTGGAAGTTGTTTTGTTTTAGGAGATTGAAGGTCGATGACCATCTTCTGGCTTGAAACGTTTTGGCTGAGAGAGCTGCAGTCATTCTGATACTTCTCCCTTTGTAGTTGATGCTTTTCTTATATCTGGCTGCTTGCAGAATTTTCTCCTTCATCTTAACTTTGGCAAAATTAATCACAATGTGTCTAGGAAATGCTTTATTTGGATTGAGTCTTGCTGGGGTTCTGAAACTGTCTGCTGTCTGAGATTCTGTATCTCTTGCAATGTTTGGGAAATTCTCCTCCAAAATCTCTTAGAGTAGAGCATCTGTACCTTTAAAACCATCCTGTTCTCCTTCAGGAATTCCTATAAGACGAATGTTTGATCTTTTGGAGTGATCCCACAACTCTTTCAGAGAATGATCAGTTTTTGCTCTCCATTTGTCTGCCTCTTTGAGTGTTTGGGAACATTGAAAAGCTTTGTCTTCAGTTTCAGATATCCTTTCTTCTGCCTGGTCAACTCTGTTACTGAGGGATTCTACTGTATTTTGGAGCTCCTTAACTAACATTTCCGTTTCCTTGAGCTCTGCTATTTCTTTTCTCATTATGTCCATATCTTTGGTGACTTGGACTTTGAATTCATTAATTTCTTGAGACAAGTTTAGAACTACTCTTTGGAATTCAATTTCTATCTTTTCTTCTATTCTATTTATCATATTTGCAACCCATACTCTGAATTCAATTTCTGACATTGCTACCATTTGTCTATGCATGGCATCTCCAATTGTATCTCCTTTGTCATTTCTTGGGGGGATTGATCTACTCTGGTTATTCATGTTGCCAGAGTGCTTCTGTTGGGTCCACACCATGTTTATTTTCCACTGTGTGGTTATTAGAACTGGTAGGGTGAGATTGAATTAGGGTTCCTGGGTAGTAGAGATAGCCCCTTACCAAAGTGCTAGGCTTTGTAATTGTGGCTTATCTCCTACCACTTTACAAAGCCCCCTTTCAGAGTTTTGGCTGGAGACTCTGAGGACCTACTTTGTGAGATAGCACAAGTTAGCTCTGTTTTGAGATCAGCCAATCTCTACCCTATCCTAATAAACTACAGTATTAGGTTTAAATCCTGACTGTTAAAAGATACAAACAGCTGGTGGTGCCCAGCCCCCACCCTTCCGTTCTTTTCCACTACAGAACTTCAAAGGTCAACCTCAGAATTTCTTTGAGTGGACAGCCCCAGACATGGATTCCAATTAAATTGTCTCAGGCAGTGCAAACTGTGCTCAACAGAGAGGGATTCAATGGTCTCCAACAACACAATTGGAACCAGGGATCCACATTCCCATCCACCAGACTCAGTCCACACTATTGTCTGCTTTTCTGCTCACAGGCTCATTTGGAGCTAGGGGCCATGTCCATGTCCACCAGTCTCAGTCTACACTGAGCTAGCCTCTGCTTGCCAGACCAGTTGGGGTCAGGGGACCACGCCCCCACCTGCCAGTCTTAGTCCACTGCCTGGCAAGCCTCTGTTCACAGGCTCTGTTAGAGTCAGGGTACTACACTCTGCTTGCAGGTCTCAATCCTCACTTAGTAAGCCTCTGATCACTAGCCCCATTGGAGACAGGGGACCATGCCCTAGCCCTAAGGTCTTGGTTCACACCCAGTAAGCCACTTCTCCAGGGTTCTGTTGGAATCAGGGGACCATGCCCTTGCTTTCAGGTCTCAGTTTATGCCTAGCAAGCCTCTGGTTGCAGGGCCAGCAGAGGCTGGAGACCAGCCCTGTCTGCCAAACTTAGTCCACAGGGGCCAACCGCTCTTCCACTGTGGGTGCCATCAGAGCCGGGGGTTCTGCACCCTGTCTGCCAGACACAGCCTGAAACAAGGGTCAGCACCACCACTGGCCAGGCATAGTCATAACTGGGGACTGCTCCTCCTTCTGCTGAGTGTCCCTTTCTTCCCACACCCTCTTTCTTCCCCGTTAGTCACAGATTCTGTCCTGATGGTTGGTGGTCCATACTATGCCCAGATCTCTCAGGACAAGACCAAACACTCTGTGCTCTGCAGGGGGCAGAACTTCAGACCACCATGAAGAGGGAAAGGGTGGACTGGGAGCTTGGACTTGTGGGGGAAAACATCTGTTCAATTTTATGCCTGGTAGGGTGGTGTCTTGGTTCATAAGTGGGACCTCCCCGGAGAAAGAAACCTGGAATTTAGTGGCTCTCTCTAACGAGGTAAAATGAGAGGTCTTTTGTTCCCTGTTCGTTTGCAGATAGCCTGCAACAAGCCTCCTGCTCAGGGGAGGGGAGGGGTCTCCCATCCTTTAGTTGATAGGCTTTGTACCTGTAATTTGCTTTTTTGAATGCTCTTGGAGTTACAGCTTGCCGAACTTTCTTGGCTCAGTGCTCCACCTTTGGCTTCATAGTGTCCAATTCCGTCTAGTTTTTCTTCCTCTGCTCAGGAGCCCCTGCTGAGAGTTGCTACCAGTCAGCCATCTTCCCAGAATTCCTCCTGAATGCTGAATATTAAAAATCGAAAAGAGAAGGTGTTTTGCATGACTGGGTAGACTCGTGGCATTAGCTTTTTAGAACAACTGGCACAGTTAGCCAGTCCAGGAAATGTGCCACATTGTGTGTGAAGAATCTGAGTCTCCAAATTATAGCATTGGGAGGACACTGTGCACCCGGTCTGCATTTGCTGGGGAACGTCATCCTTGGCTCAGTGCATTGAAAGAGTCATCCTCTTCCCAGGTGAACTGGGGCAAACCAAGGTTTAGTCTCCTTTTATTGCCAGTGAGAGATTGATGGTTGTGGGTAGAAACTATGCAAAAGTTGGCAGTTCCAGCTTCCTTGAGCTTTCAGGTTTGTCCAAGTGAAAGCAAAGGGGTGTGAACCCAGGTAAATGAAATGTTTACTGCTGAAAGAAGCCACCTTGGATTTGAAACCACTGAGATGTGTAGCACACTCCCAGGGTGCATGCCATTCTATACAGCCACAATCTTCTCTGTGAAATGCAGGTTAGCTCATTGGTGTTTTGGTCTAAACATGCAAGAGGGCGATTTTACCAAGATGGGTAGTGGTTACATCCACAGCATTCAGTTAATAAGAAACACCATTATGTCACTGTAGAGAATCTGGGCTTTGCCTTATTTAACGTAAGAGTTTGTCATATTTTAAAATGATTGCAGTGGAAACACTACCTCTCCATAGTGGTTAGCAGAGTACATGCCTTTGGCACTTAAAAGAAAGATCTCAATGGTAAATGGAACAAGGGGGTGGATTTATTCTCATGAGAATTTTAATTATATTTGTAACTTCATAAAATGGAAATTTTGTGATTTTTAAAAAAATTGGGTGATTATAAATAAGAAAATATCTTGAACTTTAACTCTGTTATCTCTATTAAGTCTAATGATATAATTTGAAAATTAATTTTCAATATAGTCCATGGCATGGCCATCCCATAAATTTCAACATACATGCTCTGACTACTTAGGAAGTTTCACATTTGTAGGATTTTACAAAATGATGATATTACTGTGTTGATGGGATCATGTAATTTTGTTATTGTTGGGTTTTTTTTTTTTTTACTTTAATGGTTGCAAGTGTTGTTAATAGCTATTATTACAGCAGATGGGTTGCCCCAATTGAATAAATGAAGAAAGCAAAATGTATTGAAAATAAATTTGTGCAAAAATATATTATTAATCAGTGGTAATGATAACAAGAACAGTCTCATGACTTTGTAGCGTGGAATCTGCAAATATATAGGCTGTAGGAACTCAGCAGGTTCATTTATTCAATTTTTAACAGACAATGTTGCGGGCAATGTGCTAGGCACCGTGCTGGGTGCTGGGAGTATAAAATTTAAAAGTGTGGTTCCACCTTTGAAGAAGCTCAGATATAGGCAAATAAAAGCGATAGCTGCCATAGTTATATGTGACCTATGCTCAGGGAGAGTAAAGAAAGAAAGCAGCTAAGTAGCCCTAAGGAAACCAAGGAAGAGAAAGTGAAGTTTGAGCTGGGACTGAAGAAAAGTGACTGCATACTGCAGTAGAAGGAGACAGGCGGAGGCCCAGCAGCCTTGAGAAGGAAGTGTGCTCAGGGAACAGAGGTCACTGGGGCATAGTTGGAGTATAGGCGTTTTTGAAGGGAAGGGTGGGAGAGAATATAAAAAGCTTCATAAACCTTTGTCATACAGGAGAAGATATATAGCGTATTATAGGGAATGGCAAATGATTTAAGAATCTTGAGCAAAGGATTGACACAAAAATGCTTTTGTGCAAAACATGTTTTTCTGAGAAGAGTGTGAGTTGGAGGGACTCTCTCGCAGGTAGAGTGGTTACCGCAGCGGTGGGAGGAGTGTGCGTGCAGGGAGGGGTGGAGGCTGTATAGACTACTACCGTTCCATTCCCAGCCTGCTCCTCCTCAAGTTTGTATTGGACTGAAAGTAAAGGGAACCCCCTTTACACTGGCCTCATTCTCTTTAACCAGTTGCAAGTTCTAAGGTGATAGAAGTAATAGTTACATAATTCCAGGTAAAAATTTCAATGACACAGACTCCAAGGGGGTTATAAATTATTTTTAATTGTCTGAACTTTTGTTACATAAAGTATTGTCAGGCTAGAACTTACGAATTTTTTTTACTGCAAATATATATATTTATATATATTCGTACATATAAACACACACAGCAGTATGTGCAAGTCAACTTTAAAAAATAAATGTACAGATAAAGCCATGCCAGTCACATAGTGGGACAGGTCCATTTAGGCTCCACTGTTCATAAAGCAGTCTTCTGCGTGAAGGGTGTGGCTGAGGAAATAAGGTCGTGAGTGACAAATGACAGACTGGCTGCAGAGCAGATTAAAGTGGGGGACTCACCTATGACAGAAACCCCTGTGAGGTTCAGTGTGGGCTGATTTGTAGCTGTCGTGTGAATGAGAAGTAAGCCCTGTGTGAGCTCTCTGTTAAAATGATTGTCTGGATTTACTACAAATAGCCAGTGGTAGGCTATGTACTTAGCAAGTGTGGGAAGCAGAATCAGCGGTTTCTGCAAATCAGATACTGATAGCTGGTTTCAACCATAAGTGGAGAATATAAGAATATAATCAAAGAGCACTGTTTTCTTTTAATTGGCTGGAGCCATTTGGGAATCCAACAAATTGAGACAAAAAGTTGACTGTTTTTTTGAGACAGAGTCTCACTTTGTTGCCCTCAGTAGAGTGCTGTGGCATCACAGCTCACTGCAACCTCAAACTCTTGGGCTTAAGTAATTCTCTTGCCTTAGCCTCCCAGGTCCCTGGGACTACAAGCACCTGCCATAATGCCTAGCCTTGCAGTTGTCATTGTTGTTTAGCTGGCCTGGGCCAGGTTCAAACCTGCCACCCTCAGTGTATGTGGCTGGCGCTGTAACCACTGTGCCACAGATGCCAAGCCAATAAAAAAAAGTTGACTTTTTGATGAAGTCATTGTTGCATTTTATATTTATTTATTTCGACAGAGTCTCACTTTGTCACCCTTGGTAGAGTGCCATGGTGTCATAGCTCACAGCAACCTCACACTCTTGGACTTAAGCGACTCTCTTGCCTCAGCCTCCCAAGTAGCTGGGACTATAGGAGCCCATCACAACGCCTAGCTGTTGCTTATTTATTTATTTATTTATTTATTATGTTTTATTTATTTTATTTTTTTGGGTTAGCAGGCCCAGGCTGGGTTTGAACCAACCACCCCTGGAGCATGTGGCTGGCGCCTTAACCACTGAGCTATGCGCACCGCCCAGTCGTTGCATTTTAAAGAGAAGGGTCAGCATATTAACTTTAACTTAGAGTGGATTGACATGAGAGAATTACACTAACGTTTGAGTCATTATGTTCACTATTATTTGCCGTTCTGATTACCGGTGCCATTTATTAAGAGCTTTCTTCATGCACAGTACTGCACTAAGTAGCTACTATTTCCTATGTCATTTTGTCCCCACAAAGCTCAAGTGGTGATCAGATATCATTAGCCCCATATAACAACAAAGCAGAGGCTTAGAGAGGCTAGATAGGCCTTTCATCATATGGCTCAACTGAAGTTGACAATGTTAGAACTGAAAGAAAATAGAGAGGTAATCTACTTTATCAAAAAGTTAGATGCCCAAGTGGTCAGGCAGGTAACAGACCATCAGGGTCCATGCTCTATCCAAAGAGGACCACGGCTGTACAGTTTCTACCTGTAGTTGCCTCATGGAAATGTAAGTCTAGTATAGCCAATCCTAAATATTTTAAAGAAAAATCAGAAATCAAGATTTAAATGTGAAAATTTCTGACATTAAAATCTTACTGGGCAAATAAGATATGTCCACAGGGCTGGATATATCCAATGAGTAACCAGTTTGCAAAAACCATGTTAGATTATAAGTTACTAGAATATTTCTTTAAGTTTTTCAGGAAAAAAAAATTTAAGAGTATTTTAAAACTGTTAACTTCCTTGATACATTCTATTAAAAATTGATTGATACTTATAAGGGTAATGCTTTTGTCATAAACATTTATAAATATGTGGTTTTCTTTCTCCTGATTATTTTAACTTAATGATATTATAAAGAGCTTTAAATAGTATAATTTGTAAAATAAAATTTCATTTTTTTTTTTAGACAGAGTCTTACTATGTTGCCCTCATTTGAGTGCTGTGATGTCACAGCTCACAGCAACCTCCAACTCTTGGGCTTAAGTGATTCTCTTGCCTCACCCTCCCAAGTAGCTGAGACTACAGGCTCCTGCCACATTGCCTGGCTATTTTCTTGTTGTACTTGTCATTATTGTTTGGCAGACCTGGGCTGGGTTTGAACCCACCAGTCCTGGTGTATGTGGCCGGCACCCTAGCCGCTAGGCTACAGGTGCCAAGTCCTCACCTCTCCTCCCCCCCACCATATTCTAAGGCTATAATTAGGTTATAACATTCCTATGAAAGCTATAAATTAGTTTCAAAATAGGGCTGTGTACATTGGAGTATCTTCCAAAGTATCTTCCATTCTTGAGATACTTTGCTAAGAAGAACATTTTCCAGTTCCATCCTTATAAACATGAAGGAGGTAAAGTCTCCATCCTTCTTTAGGGCTGCATAATATTCCATGGTGTACATATATCACAATTTATTGATCCATTCGTGGGTGATGGGCACTTGGGCTTCTTCCATGACCTAGCAATTATGAATTGGGCTGCAAGAAACATTCTGATACAAGTATCTTTGTTGTAATGTGATTTTTGGTCTTCTGGCTATATACCTAATAAAGGAATTGCAGCATCAAATGGCAGGTTTATTTTTAGTTCTCTAAGTGTTCTCCAGATGTCTTTCCAAAAAGGATGGATTAATTTGCATTCCCACTAGCAGTGTACAAGTGTTCCCTTTTCTCTGCATCCACGCCAACATCTCTGGTTTTGGGATTTTGTGATATGGGCTAATCTTACTGGAGTTAGGTGATATCTCAAAGTAGTTTTGATTTGCATTTCTCTGATGATTAAGGATGGTGAGCATTTTTCATGTATCTGTAGGCCATGTGTCTTACTTTCTAGAATGGTATGAGAGGATCTTTTGCCAGAAAACTAGGAGACAAGTGTATCACTTTGTGATATTGATAGGCATGAACCACTGAGTACTGTCTTGCTGGTCAATTAAAATTAAGTGATAGACCAAGTGTGGTGGCTTATGCCTGTAATCCCAGCACTGTGGGAGGCCAAGGTGGGTCAACCAGCCTGAGCAAGAGCAAGACCCTATCTCTACTAAAAATATAAAAAATTACCCAGGCGTTGTGCCAGGTGCCTGTAGTCCTAGTTACTGGGCAGCAGCTAAAAGGATCACTTTGCCTAGGAGTTTGAGATTGCTGTGAGCTATGACACCACGACACTTTACCCAGGGAGATGGAGTGAGGCTCTGTCTCAAAAAATTTAATTAATTAATAAAGTACAAATAAAATTAAGTGATAATCACCACACTTCTAGATAAAAGGTGGTATTGATGTATTCACTTAGTCATCTCTTCACTCAACACATGCTCATTTCCCACCTTCCTCTGTGCCAGGCACACACATGCATGGACTCCTTTAACCTCATAATGACCCCGTGAGGCAGGCAGGCAGAATGCGTTTCCTCTTACCAATAAGGAAACTGAGCCCCAGAGAAGGGTTGTGTATTTTTAACATCATGGCGGTCTGTGTCTGCCTCTCTACTTTCCTGTGCCCCTCCACATTTCACCCTTGCTCGTTGATTTTCACAAGGCCAGGTAATCCCGGCCTCTGTGCTTCCCATCAGCTTGTCTGCCTTCTCCACTTTGCATCATATGTCTCCTCATTTACTCATAGTAAAATGATCATACAATTGATCCTCCAACTTGTAACACTTCTCAGAGTGCAAAGAGGAACTATTACTAATTATGATCAAGCAACAGACATCAACGTGGACTCTTCCAGCTAAGGAGTATCTTTTCATTGGAAGCTAAGCCTTCACCTACCCTACATCATGGAAGATTTAAGTCCATTCTCTGTGCCTGCATAAGTTCTCCATGGTGTTTTGTGTTCACCACACCCCTTATCTCTTTGTAATGTCATTGGTTCACTACCCCTTCCCTGCATTAGACTATGAGAATTTAGAGCGGCTATCCCCAACCTTTTCGGCTCCAGGGACTGGTTTCATGGAAGAGAGACCTGACAGGAGGTAGTGATTTGAGTGTTGTAGTGATGTGAGTGCTGGGAGCAGCTGCAAACACAGATGAAGCTTTGTTGTCTCCTCCACCCCTCATCTTCTGCTCTGAGACCCAGGTCCTAACAGGCCATGGATGGGGACTGGTTCTCAGCCTAGGGGCTGGAGACCAGGGATTTAGAGGGCAGGACTGTCCTATTTATCTTTCTATACCCAGAATTTAGTACATGCCTAACACATTTTATTTACTAAATGACATTAGATAAATGATTGAATAATTTAGTGCAATATTGTGAGAATGTGAAGTCTTTTGGCTATCTTGCCATTCCATTATCCTGCAGTAACATTTATTCCATAAATGCTCTCATTTACAGAATTTCATTCCTGTTCTTTCATTTCCAATGTTTCTGTCCATGAAAATAACTGATTCTCCAGAGGTAGTAGACAAAATCTTCTATGCTTCCATTTTCTACTTCTTCTTATTTAGCAAGGGCTTAATATTCTCTAGTCACTCTAGTTTGAGTAATTTGAAAAGTAATTCCTTTTATGAAAGCTTAGATGATCGCTAATAGCTCCACAGCACCAGTTGTCTTCTCCTTGACTCTGGTGGTCTATTCCAGAAAGCAGATGGTACTCATGCTGTTCTAGATCATGCTGGTTTGTTCATTCACACCAACATCAAGCTGCTGGTGAACACCTTGCTCTGAATCCGGCAGGCTGAGGAAAACCCACCTGGACTGGCATACAGAGTGCCGTTTGTTCCTTCCCTTTTCCATGTGCTTTGTAGTGGATTCAAGGATCTTGCTCCCTTGCAGGGTAAGGCAGAATAGGACAGAAGTGAGGGTGATTCTCTCAAGGGTTTGCAGTGAAAAAGACCCAAATAGGAGTCCTGGTTCTGATACTTCTTAGCACACGAGCATTGGGAATCAGTAAAAACTACACTCTTGGGGGTTTTTTTGAGCAGAGACTTAAGCTGTTTCCCTCAGTACAGTGCTATGGCATCACGGCTCACAGCAACCTCCAGCTCCTGGGCTTAAGCCATTCTCTTGCCTCAGCCTCCCAACCAGCTGAGACTACAAGTGCCCACCACAAAGCCTGGCTAGTTTTAGAGACGTGGTCTCACTCTTGCTCAGGCTGGTCTCCAACTCCTGAGCTTAAGCAATCCACCTGCCTCCCAGAACACTAGGGTTATAGGCACTAGCCACTGGGCCTGGCCAAAAATCGCATACTCTTTAGGCAATTAGGTCAGTTTTGAATGAGATGTCCAAAAGCATTTGTTCTCTGTGAACAAATGCTACTTGCTGGAAACTAGGGCACTTCCACTCATTGCAAGGTCAACTGTTTCCATCTTTAATTGGAAAGATCAATGGATGGAAAGTAGTACAAAGAATCAGACTCAATGTGCCCTAAATTTGCTTGTGAAAAGGTCTCTAAGATGGAAAATTATATGTAGACATTAGCTTTAAATCTCTACATATTTAAATGCCATACCTTAAACATGAGATGACAGAAGAGTAAAGAAAGAGAAGAAGGAAAATAACAGTGAAACAGCCAAATAAAATGAGAACTTCCGAGATCAGCACATGTGTATACATGTGCATCTAGAGATACATGCACAAACATGCTTTTTCAGTAATGTATATATTTGCTTACTGCGTGTACAAAATATTTGTCTCTTGCGATGTTTCTGTTTGGCTAATGCTAAAGTTCTTTCCAATTACCTAGGGGAATGGCTATCAGGAGACTGTTATAAACTGCCACACAAAACTGTGGAGGGGTTTTCTGATGATAAAGTGCTGCTGAACTCGTCTTCCTTCCCAGACATAACAAACTGTATAATACCACATTCACTCATATTGTTTCAGGCTAATTTATTGCCTTAAAATAAAGATACAAGACAGGTCAACATAAAATAAAAGGTTATCCTTAAGGATGATACTAATCTGCTGCATTTTATTTCCCACAGCTTATTCGTGGTATGCATTGAAGTATCTGTAAGATAATAAACACCCATTGTATTTAATTGAACAGTGGAACAAGGTTGTCCTAGTTCAACAATTACACAAGTTAGCGAGACAGTTAAGCTGTTTCAGCCATCAGTTTTCTTTATAATGCTCACATCAAAGAGATGATGTAACCTCTTCTGCATTCTTACCTTCTGTAAAAAACAGTTATTAATTCCTTTTGTACATTCCAGATATTCTGTAAAAAATTCTGGCATAGTTTTATAATCATTAATTAAATTAATATTAATGTTAGATGAAGTGGTTTTAGTTTTTTTAAAAATTAAAGCGTACATAGAACATCTAATTAGAATGTACATAGTTTATATATATTCAAATAATCTTGTCTTCAAGAAATTCTTCAATGTAACTTGAGACATTAAACTTGCAACAAGTAACGTAAACATGGATTGAAGGCAGAATAAGACAGAAACTATATATTAGAATAAGTTTAAATTAGCTAAAATGGATTTTTCTTTTAAAAGCAGAACAATGTTGCCTTTTCTCAAGAGCTAATATGACTTTCCTCATCAAGTGATATCCTAGTGCCTACTCTCATTCTACATAATTTAGACAACAGAGCTCTTTTGACACATAACAGAAAGTATTCCACATCTAATATTTAAAATCTATATTTTACAAGACCTCATTACATTCCATTTTCAGGTAGTGAACCTGTGTTTGTGACAATCCATTTATATTAGTGGTTCCAAAAGCTAATGCAGTTTCTCAAAACATGGACTTTCCAACCTTTATGTAGATTGTAAATGCTACTTTTAGAAACAGTGCATTTTCAGGCTGTCAGATTATTGAAAAGGAAAGAGCTTGTGGATGTGCTTTCTTAGCCAGCCTGTACGGCTCCAGGCATCTGCTACTCTCTCTTTAACTTTACATTTGCTTTACATTTTATCCCATAGCCACCACTGAAAACTTGTTTTTCAGTCCAACCTTGTATAAGGTGTGAGTCTCACTTAATGAAAGGTTTCTGTAATGCCAGCCACATTAACTACTGGGGATGCCAAAAAAATGTATAAACATTTTAAGCGATCTTGTTGAAAGTAAAATTGATCATCCCCCAAAGTGTACGAATTGCAGGGAAAATGGATGCGTGTACCGTATCTAGGTACACTTGACCAGTAACAGTACCTTCAATTCAGCTTCACAAGCTAATACATAAATAACATTGCTTAAAATGTGTATGTTTTGTGGGGGGGGTACCCTGTGTATACAGTTTAAGTAAGTTACAAGCACTTCCTTGGTTCTTTCTTGGATTCAAAGTTTTGTTTTGATCTTGTTCTTTCAATTGTTTTGCTCATTCTTATTTAATGATATTAAATATCACAATTATGGATATACAATATAATCCACATTTTCTATGGACGTGGTCCTCAACTAGGGGTGCTTTTTCTCCACCCTAAGAGAGCATTTGACTCTTGACAATGTCTTGATTTTTTTTTTTTTTTTGAAACAGAGTCTCACTCTGTCACCCTGGGTAGAGTACGGTGGTGTCCTAGCTCAGAGAAACCTCAAACTCTTGGGCTCAGGTGATCCTCTTGCCTCAGCCTCCCAAGTAGCTGGGACTATAGGCACCTGCCACAACCCCTAGCTATTTTTGGAGATGGACTGACCTTTTGCTCAGTCTGGTCTCCAATTCCTGAGCTCAGGTGATCCACTTGCCTTGGCCTCCCAAAATGCTAGAATTACAGGTATGAGTCACTGTACCCAACCTGGAGACATTCTGGATTGTTGTGACTGAGGGATGCTTCTGGCATCTGAGGGTGGAGGCTGGAGATATTCCTGTCTGTTCTATATTGCCTGGGACAGTCCCCATAGAAAAGAATAGCCCAGTCCCATACCGACGTGCTGCTGTTGAGACACCCTGATCTATGACTGGCTGAGTTTGTGATTTTGGTCATTTTCATGACAAATGCTGAGATGAGAGATGAAATCGACTATGAAATGATTTACTAAAGTAATACAGGTAGCTCAAATGCTAAATCACATATGAGTATACTTCTTAAAATCACTTACTCTACCTAGTCTGTGTGGTGCAATCTAATTACCCAACTCTTCTGGGTCTGTAGTGCTACTCCAGTTATTTTGGGTATGGTGTTCAAAAAGATAATTTGAGAGCCGTGATCTTTCAAGCCTACAGCTCCATTAATTCAAAGCAAAATATACACTGCATCACACAAACTTTGTGTGCAATTACTCTGGTTAACTAGGGAATAACCAAATAAAATGTCCAAACTAGACACAAACCTGCCACTTGTCATGGTTAAACCTAAAAGCTTCTAGAAAAATCAGGATTCTATTTATCTTTTCATATCCAAATCCAATTATTTGTTTGCAAGATGGTGCATCTTCACTAAAACCATCAGTATTCAGCTTAGATGGCAGTGTTAATTTTATAAATGGACTTGGAATTTCACTACTGTTTCAAGATGTTCTTAGGACAAGTGAGTATTTACAAAAGATGTTACCTGTTTAAAAGGGCAAATCTTTATAGTAACAAAGGAAACACTATTTTTCAAGAAATCTTACTTGACAAGCATTATATATTTATATAAAAATATATATAGTTATATATACACAATTATATATAGTTTCTATTTTATGTTTATATTTATACGTGTATGTATATATGCATATCTTGGGGAGATGAATGCTATTTTAAAGCAACATAAAATCAATTTTCTGAAGGAGAGTCTATGATCAGGTTATCTTCTAAAATTAATTAATACCTCAATTAGGAATGTATTCCATACTTTTTAGGCAGTATACAGGTATATGGATTCAGTTTTAGACCACAACAATGAAGCAAATATTGAAACAAAGCAAGTCACACAAATATCTCGGTTTCTCAGTGCCTGTAAAAGTTATACTTACACCGTAAGTCTAAGTACGTCCAAAAACCCAATGTGAATACCTTAAGTAAAACATACTTTATTGCTAAAATATGTTAACAATCACCCAAGGATGCTCAATCTTTTTTTTTCTCTGCCTTGCCTGCACACTGGAAGAATAGAGTTGGAAAAAAAAAAAGGTTCATGGATAACTTTCATGATCTCAGACACCACAGAGAAACAAAAAAAGTCCTCACAAAATGATCATGCAGCCTGTGGTCCACAGTTTGGATATCTCTTGATTAAACCTTCAGCAAGTTATAATCTTTTTACTGATGGAGAGTTTTGCCTCAATGTTGATGGCTGCTGATTGATCAGTGTGGTGATTGCTAAAGATTGTGGCAATTTCTTAAAACAAGATAATAGTAAACCTTGTCACATGGGTTGACATGTCCTTCACAAAAGGTTTCTCCATAGAATGCAATGTTGTTTAGTAGCATTTTACCCACAGTAAAACATCTTCAAAATTGGAGCCAATTCTTTCAAACAGGGCTGCTGCTTCATCAACTAGGTTAATTCAATCTTTTGTTATTTCAACAATGTTCACTGCATCTTTACCAGGAGCAGATTCCATCTCAAGAAACCACTTTGTGCATTCATATGAAGAGATTCCTCATCCATTCAAGTTTGATCATGAGATTGTAGTAGCAATTTAGTCACATCTTCAGACTCCACTGCTAATTCTAATTCTCTTACTACTTCCATCACATCTGTTAGATACTTCTTCCAAGTCATTCATGAGGGTTGAAATCAACTTCTCTCAGACTCATGTCAATGTGGATATTTTGACTTCCTCTCGTGAATAATGAATGTTCTCAATGGCATCTAGAACGGTGAATCCTTTACAGAAGTTTTTTAACTTACTTTGCCCAGAACCATCAGAGGAATTACTATCAACAGCAGCTATAGCCCTATAAAATATATTTCTTAGATAATAAGACTTAGAAGTCAAAATTACCCCTTGATCCATGCACTGCAAAATGGATATTGTGTTAGAGGGCATGAAAACAGCACTAATCTTGTACCTCTGCACCAGAGTTCTTAGGTGACTTAGGTACACTGTTAATGTACAATAATATTTGGAAAGGAATCTCCTTTTCTGAGCAATAGGTCTTAACAGTGGACTTAAAATATTCATTAAACTATGCTATAAGCAGATGTGCTTTGTTGTTCCATTTACAGAGCACAAGCAGAGTAAATTTAGCATCATTTTGTGAGGGCACTAACTTTTTCAGAACAGTACGTGAGCCCAGGCTGTAGCCAAAAGTCACAGCAGCATTAGCCCCTAACAAGCCTGCCCTTTGAGGCTTTGAAGCCAGGCATTGACCTCTCCTCTCTAGCTATGAGAGTCTCAGATGGTGTTGTCCTGCAGTAGAAGGCAGTTTCATCTACACTGAAAACTTGTTGTTTAGTCACCACTTCATCAGTGATCTTCTGGATCACCTGCTGCAGCTTCCCCATAAGCACCTGCTACTTCACCTTGCACTTTGTGTTATGGAGATGGCATCTTTCTTCAAACCTCATGAAACACCTTTTGCTAGCTCTGACTTTTCTTCTACAGCTTCCTTCCTCATCTCTCTCAGCCTTCATAGAATTGAAGACAGTTAGGGTCTTGTTCTGGATTAGGCTTCAGTTTAAGAGAATGTTGTGGCTGGTTTGATCTATCCAGATCACACAAACTCTCCAAATCAGTAATAAGACTATTTCCCTTTCTTATCATTTGCATACTTACTAGAGCAGCACTTGTAATTTCCTTCAAGAATTTTTCCTTTGCATTGACAATTCGGCTAACTGCTTGGCACAGGAGGCCTGGTTTTTGGCTTATCTCAGCTTTGACATGCCTTCCTCAATAGGCTTAATCATTTCTAACTTTAGATTTAAAGTGCGAGACACAGGACACTTTTATTCACTTGAGCACTTGAAAGGCCATCACAGAGTTATTTACTGGCCTAATTTCAATATTGCTGTATCTCAGTGATTAGGAAGGCCAAGGAGAGGGAGAGACAGAGGCAACCACCAATCAGTGGAACAGTCAGAAGAACAAGGTTGTTCAACATCAAATAGTATTGATCAAGTTCACATCAAATAATATCGATCAAGTTCGCATCAAATAATAATGACCACGTTTGCACATCTGTATGGGTGTGGTCTGAGCACTTCCAAACAATTACAGTAGTAACAGCAAAGATCAGATAAAAGATCACCATAACAGATACAATAATAATTTAAAAGTTTGAAATATTGCAAGAATTACCAAAATGCGACAGAGAAGCAGGAAGTAAGAACATATTGTTTAAGGGGAAAAAAAAGGCACAAGTAGATGCAGGGTGGGCATAAACCTCAATTTGTAAAGTCACAATATCTGTGAAGTACAATAAAGGGCAATAAAATAGGGTATGCCTGTATTTGTCTCCCCACTTGTGAGTTAATTGGTTAATAACATGAGCTTTATTTTCTCTGCAGGTTGGGCAGGGCAGAGGTGTCTCACGAAGGTGTGGAAAAGCCAAGACAGTCTGCCTAGGATTGTAGATGGCCCTGGGCAATGCACAGAGTAGTCCATCTGATCTGTGGGTAACTGAAGGTGGCATAGGGGAGTCTAGGGCCACTTCAGTTTGCCTGGAATAAGAAGACAATGCCAGCAAATTAGAAGTGGTCAGAGAAAAAAAGTCCAGATAAGGCAGAAATCTAGGAGGAATTAATTTGTTTTCTTTTCCAAGCCTTGAAATGACAGACACTCTCTGTGCTACTGGGAACTGCCTTTCAAATTGGACAAGTAATTTTCATGAATAAGGCACCATTTTCTGAGAATCTTAGAATAAGCTATCTCATGTTTGTAAGTAAACACATTCCTAGATGGAAAATTACACATTAATAGATTTCATTTTAAAAATGGCACATTGCTTAGCTTTTAAGAATTAATAAGCCTTATCTTAAAGGGTAGTTCTAGGTTCGCAGCAATATTGAGGAGAAAGTACAAATTCTCACACATCTCCTACCTGCACACATAGGCGCTCCCTCACCCACCGGAGTGCTCTATTTTATTACAACTGAGGAACTGACATTGGCACATCCTTGTCAGTTACAGTTTGTACTTGACACTGGGATTCACTCTCAGTGTGTACATTCTATGAACTTTGACAAATGTACCACCATCGTAGTGTCATACAGAGAAAAACCTGTGCTCTCTTTAAATTTTTTTAAAGTATTTTTTTGTCTACATTATTAAGAGGATTCTTTCCAGCCAATACTACCTATATCTACCTCTAAAAAGGTGCTGTTGCTGACAATAAAGCTCTGGCCTAAAATCCTACTCAGAGTCCCCACCACACTGAGAATTAATTGGAATTTTCTTAAATTAACATTAGGGAAGGGCTACAGAAAATGATATGCCTATTTAATGCTCTGCGCATTTGACATGATACCTTTCCAGAAATATCTGTAAGTAGATATGGGATTGTACATGGATCAAAATGTCAGTAGCTGATTTCATAAATTAATTAATTAATTCCACAATTATATTTCTTATGCTATTCCATACTCAAACCGAATTTCTGGGAACATTTCCAACTATCCCCAATAGTCTTTCTAGGTTAGTGACCAGGAATGTTTGCAAGTAACTAAATTTATCTCATTTGGACAAAAATTCCATTTGTTTCAAGCTATGTTGCTGCAAAGTAGAGAATTGGCCATGATTGTATTAATTTGATGAATATGGACAGCTATACCAGATATTCCAAACCACCAAATAGATTTTTTTTGCCTCAATGATCTATTTACCAGATAACTGCCAAGACTTCACCTTCATTCTGTCCCATATAAAATTCTTCATAATTTTCAAAATTTCTAGTTTTCAGCTTCATAAGAGCAATACATGTAAATACATGGATATTTTTGCATTAAAGGTATTTTTTTCTCATCCTATATTGATACCTTTAAATGAAACAGACAAAGAAAACATTTATATTGTCCTGTTTCTGAAGTGGCCGGTACATATTAAAAATGATACAGCATGGTAGCTAGGATCTGTAGCTGGGGACATGGTACGCTGGCTCTGCCTCTGACTATGTACGTGGTCAATGCGTCATACACTTTCTGTCTGTAAAAGGGGGGATACAGTACCCATCTCTCAAGTCATTGTGAGGATTAAAATAGTTATTACACATTAGAGTCAGACCGGAGCAAGCTCTGAATAAATACAGATGGCAAAGATGATGGTGAAGGAACGTTCCAGGCAGAGAGAGCAGAGATCTCCTGACCTCCTAAAGTGCTGGGCTTGCATCTCCACTCCTCACACCTGCTTCTCCTTGTCTTTCCCACCTTCAGAATGGACATGCAGCCCCTCCTTCTTGGATCTCTTAGTGTTTTATTTTTGTGTCAACCTCAGCAGGCTCCTCTGTGCCCCCAGTACCCTTCCCTTGACCTTGAATGTTTTCACAAGGAAAGCTAGCTCATGCTCTTCTTAGGAAGGTCTCCCTTCTACAGAGAAAAGTCAAGTACCTCCTCAGGAAGGATCCCGCTGCACAGCTCCATCTTTCCACCTTTAGCCTTACTGGACTTCTTCTTCAGAGAAACTTGTCAGGATCCCAAGCTGACTGTACTCAAGGCTCAGCTCTTTTACTTTGTAAAAAGGGGCCTCTATTTTTACTGATGGTACAACTCATGCTCTTTTGTCAGTGAATCTCATAATTTAAATATTTCATGAATCCTTTTCTTTCCTTTGCATACAAAGTCTTACAGGTTACAGATCTCAAATATTCATTTCCACCACTTCATTCCCAATCTGTGCCCTTTTTACTCCTTGTCTGGTCTGTTGACACCATCATCTAGTGGGTCTCTTCCAGCTGTGGTTTCTCTTAAATGTAATCCATCCAGTGTAATCCTGGGAATAATACTCTTAAACTGCAGCTTAGATTATGGCTCTTCCTTGGGCAAAAATATACCCTGGCTTCTTAGCTGCCAATCAAATAAAACAAATTTTTCTTACTCTGATATCCAAAGTTTTTCGCCATCTACTCTTAGCTCAGTGAATCTAGAGCCACTGCCAAAACCACTGCCCCACAAGCCCTCTGACATCTCCGCTTCCCTCCTCTCTGTAATTATTTCTGTGGTTCCTCTGGCTGGACTGTCGTACTTTACCACCAAATATCCAGACTCAACCATCCTTCTGTGGTCTTCCCTCAACCTCAAACCAGAGTGGGATTTATCCCTTCTCTGAATCAGAAAATTCTCTTGCTTGGTGTTTCTCTGGCCTTGGTGTCACTATCTGCTGAGGACATTTGTGCATGTGTCTCACTTCACCAGCATATAACTTGAGGCTATGGACTGAAGTCTAGCCTGGGGCCTATACATGCATCATTGTGCCAAATGGTGGTTCCCACTCATGAACCTACAGCAGGATTCCCCAGGAGGCTTGTTAAAAGGCAGATTACTGGACCACTCCCCAGGTATCTGAGTCAGAAATCAGGAAAGATATCTGAGAATTTGCATGTCTAACAAGTTCTCAGGTCATGCTGATGCTGCTGGTCCAAGAACCACACTTTGAGAACCACCGACAAGAGTTAAAGCTTCTAGGCTCAAACCCATATTCCACCTTGTAACTGCCAAGAAACCTTAAATAAGGAAACAAACTTTTGGAGCCCCAACTTCTTCACATGTAAAAGTGAAATCATGATACTACCAAACCTATATAAGCATTACAGTCATCAATCATTGAAAATCTATTGAACTCCATAAAAATTAACTTAAATGAATAAAAACAATTCCACCATCCAAATAGGAATGTCAAATCCATTTTGGTGATATTTTCCTAAATGCCTCCTTGTTCTTGGACCAGTATACACCTTGGGGTTTATTTACTAGTAAAATAATCACCTCCCTTTTCTCCCCATAGAGATTCATCTGTAAAAAGTGTTGTGTAAGCCCAATGCCACCTTAAAGATCAGAGGCAGTGAGTATATTTTAGAAATTCCTCATTTGGGTTTGCAAGGTGCACATGGAAGCAATTTGGCCCATCAGTTGAAAAGTTCCCCTCACTATAGATGAATGACTTGGTTCATTCCATATTTGTCCCTGAAATCCAGGGAGCTACTAGAGTGAGGCTAATTTGCCTTGGAAGAAAAACTTAAGTGACTACTGGAGAACTGAGCAGTCAAGATAAATGACATTTTCATATAATATTAAAGATCAAAATTAATGCAGAAAATCTATCATGATCAAGAAAAGCTTCATGACTCTGGACTCAGCAACAATTTCTTAGACATGACACCAAAGCACAGGAAACAAAAGGATAAAATATATCAAAGTTAAAAACTTCTATGCATTAAAAAATACAATCAACAGAGGTAAAAAGGCCACCCACTGAATGGGAAAAAATATTTATAAATCATGTATCTGATGGCAACTAGTACATGAAAAAAATTTCAACATCACTAATCACTAGGGAAATGCAAATCAAAACCACAAGGAGATACCACTTCACACACATCAGGATGCCTATTATAAAAATTAAAAAGCCATAAGTGTTGCCAGAGAAGCGGGGAAACTGGACCCTGTGTGCATCATTGGTGGGAATGTAAAATGGTGCAGCTGCTGTGGAAAACAGAATGGCAGCTCCTCAGAAAGCTAAACAGAGTGTCACCACGTGATCCAGCAATTTCACTTCTGAGTATTTACCCAAGAAAACTGAAAGCAGAGTCTTAAAGAGATCCATATATACCCATATCCACAGCCCCTTACTCACAAAAGCCAAAAAGTGGAAGCAAATCAAGTATTCATCAGTAAACGTAAGTGATAATAGATAAATTATACACACACACACTCAGAAATATTATGCAGCTTCAAAAAGGGAGGAAATTCTAATACCTGCTACCATTTGGATGAACCTTGAAGATGTTATCCTAAGTAAAATACGTCAGCTCCAAAAGACAAAGACACACACTGCATGATCTCACTTGCATGGGAACCTGAAGCAGTCACATTTATTTATACAGACAGAAGTAGAATGGCAGTTGTCTGCATAGGGGTTGAGGGGATGGAGAGTTATTGTATCATAAGGGGTACAGAGTTTCAGTTTTTCAAGATGAAACAAGTTCTGGACACTGGTCTCAGGACAATGTTAATGTATGTTATGCTATTCAACTGTACATTTTAAAGTGATAAATTGTATATAACATAAAATTGTGTGTGTGTGTTTTACTACTGTTTTTAAAAATAGCTAAAAAAATCCATGGTGAACAAAATATCAAAATATTAGCCACAGGACTGGTATAACTTTTCTGGCAAATTGTCTAGTTCAACAGTCAGAGGTCAGCTGACCACACAGATCTCTGTTTTCTGGTGAACAGATAAAATGATGTTCTAAGTGTCTTCTGTGGTGATACCCTTCTCTCTCGGCTTTACCAAGTTGCACACATGTTTGAAGTTTACAAGAAACCCTCCCACGTTTAAAAGCTCCATTTCTTCATCTGGTAAGAGCATAGATGGCCCTCTAATGATTCATCCATAGTAATGAATCTTGTAAGGGACAAAGAATTCTCACTGTTGATCTATAATTTATGTGCTTTGATTATTGTTCAAATATTAATCCTTATGATAATAAATGCTACGTTCGAATCTCGGTGTACTTCAATAAGCTTATTTGAAAATCCTCACTGCTCTTTGGAAACACAGTACTTAAGAACCATCACTTAAATTTACTGATGAGTGAAACAGACAGCACAGAGAGGGCAATTAGGGAAGTACTCACAGCTCTGCTAATCAGGGCAAGCATTGTTAAAAAGAAGAAAAACCTTTGTGGTATTAAGGGCTGAGTGCTGGTGTCTCAACCCTACTGTCTACAGAAAACTACTGCAGGATTTAAAAAAAGAATATAGATTTTGAGTCAAAAGCAGCACTGGTATGCAATTCCATCAGCTGCAATGAAACTGCAGAAAAGCAAGTAAGGCAACAGTTGGGTGCCCAGTTCATGTGGTTCAAAATAACTTTAAGCAAAAAAAAAAAAAAAAAAAAAAAAACCTTTAAGCAATGTTTAACAAGTTTAAAGAGTCAGGAAGTGATTTGAGGGATGTGTTTTCTATCTTTTTAAATTTAAGCTTAAAGAGCAATTTGAATTACGTGTCCTATTTTGATTCTTACTGTTAAATGTAGACGCTGAAATGTACATCCAGTGCCTTTTAGGAATACAAAGTGAAAGTGTGTCACGTCTTGTGTGCCAGCAGGTAATTCAGCATTTTAGGATTAGTCAAGAGATTTAGCAAGCAGCCTCCAAGGGAATCAGAGTTCGAGTCTGGACTCATCAATAATACATAAATAAACTGAACAATTAGGTACAAAGTGGCTATCTTGTCAGACAACTTATTAACCAATAAATGACACACTCAGTGGTTGCCTGGAGTACAGAGAAGACATATTAAGACAGAAAAAAAGGCTGAATAAAAAGAGAGAGATGCTGCCTACACACTGCCTTCCTTCCTGTAGCCGGCGGCTTCATTCCTGCCTCACCCTGCTGGGAAGAGGCAAGGCCTAGGTGTCACCACGGAAGGTGAATGAGCCTAACTTAGCAGCCTCTGCTCTGAATGTCACTGCCATCTCTCACAACCTGGAGTTTAACACCCTTATGTTTGCACATGTTTGGAAAAGTTGGGGACAGACTGTGAGTCCAGAAGAGTTTCCATTTTTGTGGGTTAGGTTCTCAAGTTGGTGCCTACCATGGAAATAGGGGAGACTCAAATACCCCAGAAAATGAATGCCTAAGGTTGCCCAAGTTTGTGATGCACAGTGAGACAACTGAATCCTTTCCCCGGACTTCAGATAAATTTGAGGCCCCTCCAAGTGGGATGCTGCTTGCATTTCAGGGCCCTCAGGTGGTAGAATGCTGATCTACCCACTCACCACTCCCAGTGCTATGAAGAAAAAAGTTGCAAAGGACAGGCAGAAAAACACAAGGACAACGGAAGCTCCTCCCTCAGGGGAATGGCGAGGGAGGAAATGACATCTTTTCACCTTTTTGTTTTGTTTTGTTTTGGTCATCAGGTTAGCCCACTGTTCACCTCTTGTGTAATACAGATAGCTCAAGCACCAATTTTAAGGATATGTTATAAACCAATGCAATTTGACAATGCAGAATACACCATTAATTGATCTACTAATTCTAATCGGAGCTAGCAGGGTCTTTGAAAATCTGGGGTGGGAAGGCATTGGTGTCAGTTCTAAATCAGTTTTAAGGTAAATAATCTTAAAGAATTATCAGAATTCTCCTCGACAGCTAAGCCTCAGGTTAGTGGCTTATAGTTAGCAACTGTAAAGGACTTGGTGGGTTTCTTTCACCAGCAGGAGGACAGTCAGTTCGGCATCAGGCTCACCATCCTGGAGATGTGGGAAGTGAGGATGATGGCACGTTCACACTTCTCATCTCTGCATGCTTCCCCTCCTCTAAGTGGTAGTGGAAACTTCTGCTCTATACTTGAAGCATTTCCTTTGAAAGATATGGAAATTAAGACTCTAAGAAAAAGTTGGCCCAAATCACACAACTAGTTGGCAGTAATGCAGGGATCATAATCCAGGTCTTCTGAGCCCCTATGACCTAAGAGAGCCCATGACCATCACACAGTTTGATTAATAACAGAAAGTCAGCATAAGGTTTACACAAACACTAAACCTCTATACAGCACATATTGGCTGAATAGTGAAGTGGGGCTTCAAAGGATGAATTAACTGCATAATGATTTCACCGTTGCAGAGACTAAAATGAAGCAATCATAAAAACTCATGAGAGTGAGTCGAGGCTCCCAAAGAAATACAGGTTTTTGAAAAGAAAGTTAGATTCTAATAATGGATTTATTTATCTAAGTTAGGGGTTCATAAACTGTGACTCACCAGGCTAAATATGGCCTGTTGCCTATTTTTATAAATAAAGTTTTATGGAAACACAGTCCCTCCTTTCAGTTCTAGGTATTGTCTATGGCTGTTTTCTGCCACAATGGCAGAGTTAAGCAGTTGCCACAGAGACTCAAACCCCAAACCATCTACTATCAGGCACTTTCCGAGAAAGGTATGCCAACCCCAAGGCTAAGTCACAATGACAGATTAAAGGTGTTATAAACAAGTCATGTTTATTAATCAAAATGGGCAATCCTCAGACTGTAACTCACAACACTACGTATTTTGGATATTAAGAGTTATTCTGAATAAATGAGCTCAGTGGTCCGAAAAGTTTTAGAAAAGCTGAAAAAATAACTGTAAATAAAATTTGAAAAGCCCATTTAGGACTTCTCCATCTCTAATATGCCAGTATGTTCTGGGAAGCTCCAAGGTGAACTGAGGGGCATTATTTTATACAGCAGTTTCCAAAGTGACTTGACCTGGGTGTTCACACTAAAAGCCAAGCCTGTGGTCTCACAACGGTCACCTCTTTGCTCTTCTGCTACAACTGTGAGACCTGGAGAAATAGGCGAAGCAGAGTGAGGCACCCAAAGCTGGGGAGAGTCATTTGTCTCCTCACTTGCTCACTAGATTTCTATATATGTGCCATAGAAATAACAAATTGTTCTCCTTCAAGAACCAAGCAGGGATCAGTTACAAAACTCTAGAAAATTATGACGTTCCCTTCTCACCATGAGCTCATATCTCCCAAGAGAACAGATGAGCACCGAGAGGCAGAGAACCCAGGAGAGAGGAAGCATCCTTCGGGCAGCGGTGGGCCCAGGACCAGTGTGTGCATTTTCAGCAGCACTACACACTTTAACTATGAGCTAAATGTCTGCCTGAATAATTGTTTTCTCTTTAGTGTTACCAAAGAACTTAGGCTACTTCTTTTGCATCTCATTAAGCTCTTCAAATATTAGCATTCTAGGGGACTTGGTATTTCTATTTAAAAAAATGAAGCAGATTCCCATTAGTTGTATTTGACTATGTGTTAGTTATTAATATAAACTATTTTCAACTGAAATATTCTATGACAACTCTTCCTTTTGAACTGGGAAGAGTGAAAGCACATCATGGCTCACAGTCTTATAACCCCAGTCCCCACTCGGGACACCATCCTTTTTGACTTAATTCCAGAAGACAAATTGGCTCGCAGGAGGCCTGTCCACACTTCATGACAACCACATCAGCCTGATTCAGAGTTGAGGCTCCTTCCATACAGACAGGGCCAATGAGATTTGCTCCAGAGATGCAAAGTCCTCCCTGCAATGTGCTCTGCTGGGCAGGTATTGGAGTGCCCATGCTCTTAACCTTAAGCAGACTTCACGCAATGTTTACTGTGTCCCACTGTCTCAAGCCATTTCAGATACCACCTCTTTTAATTTACATAACCATGCTGAAAATCACCATTTTCGGATAGAGAAACTGAGACACAAAACAGTTAAAGAAGTGGCCTATGATCACACAGCTCCATCACTGAAGATAAAAGGCTGAGATGTGAACTAACCCAGAGTTTAATATCTAGAGTCAGTGCTTTTAACCAGGCTGAGGTGGCTTTGAAGTTTGGTTGACCTTTTGTGACTTGATTTTTCAGTTCTTGGATTCTATAAAATACTAAAGTATCTTTCTATTAAATCTTCTTTTTCTGTTTAAGCTACCCAGAGTTGGTTTCTATTACTCACAATCAAAAAAAACAAAATCCCAAAACGTCACACAGTAGAAAGCACGCTTGTCTTTTCCTGCCGAGATTTCCTTTATAAACCATATCTGAAGGACAATGAAGTTATTATCAATATCCATCATCAATGCCAAGATCCTATGAGGTCAAAGTAAAGTGGAGCAGTAGAGTGAGACGATGAGGACGGGAGAGCCCCAGACTGCAGGTCTGCGTGCATTTGCTGGAATCCTAAAGCTTTGCCATTTCAGGGCACTCTTGGAAACACATCTCTGCTATTCAGGGAGTTAGCAGGAGACTGAGCAGGGTTGAGGCAGGTGCCCACCTCCCTGGCCATTCAGGGAACCTCCCATCTTCTGCTACTCTTCCCTCCATGTGGACCACATTTACACTAAATGTGTCCCTTAGCAAGTTCCTTTAGAGCAAAAGGCACCTTATGCTTTCCCCAAAGCTCCTCAAAGATAATTACTTTGTCCAGAGCCTTTCATTTTGTATTTAATCGGATATTTATTGAGCATTTACCAAATTGAGCACCTCTCTAAGAGCTTTACCTGAGTTAAATCCTGGTAAGCCCCATTAGAATGATGTGAAATTTTACAGATGAAGAACGCCAGGCAGAAGGGAAGTGTGCCTGTGCCGTTGGGCTCCAGCTCAGGTGGCAGGTCCCAGGGCCAACGTTGTTGCCACCATCCTGTGGGCCCATCCCCCAGTGGGTAAACACAACTTGGAAAACATGCTGGCAAACACAAATTGTGGTGGTGATAAAAATAGTCCACATTAAGGCAATCCACATGATCCCATTTAGTGACTCTGAAGGGAACTGCTCATGTAGGACACAATAAGAAATTTAAGCATTGGTCTTCAAGCTAGGAAAGAGAGTGACTCAGTTTCTTCCTCTAGCACTAAAGGAAATCTTATTTATCCAAGTGATAGTATGACTTAGGACAACTCAGCAGTGCCAGTACAGACTCCAAATGTATTAATTAGAAGGGAAAATCGTTTTTAAGTCCCCGGGGGAACTGGTACCCAGAACAAAAGGCTGGATCACTTCAGTCCTCAGAACTTTTTTCCAAACTGTAAATGTCTGGTTAAAAAGCCTATCCTGTGCTTGAAAAATATATCTTCTCTAGCAGGTTTTTAAAAAATGTTCAACAGGACTCAGACCAAAATCTGTGTATTTCAAAGCATCTCTGTGTCCCATGAATAGGAAGCATCAGTGAGATATGTGACTTTAAAAATTCTTTCAAAGAAACATGCTAGACGATCTTCAGACTTGCCCCACATTTATTTTGTGAAGGAGTTTTCTCTCTAGCAATAAATTCATCTTCCAAAAGCTCCTGTACCTGTTGATGTTATAAACACTCATGGAGACAGTGTAGGTCAGGGCATAAGGAGGGTTCATGCCCCTCGGGACTGTAATAAATGAGAAAGGCATGATTTACAGTGTCTCCCCCAGCTGTCAGGCAGCCGACGCATCTGTGCACGGATCCCAGCATCAGGCTGAACAGTGGAGATGCCAGAGCCCTTGTTACACTAGTTGTACCTGGCAGGCCCTGCTGGGTCTGTGCAAAGATAAAATGAAAAGTCCCTGGGCAACCTCAGGCTATCCGTCTCTGCTGCACATGCTACTGGCTGTGACTTTGTAGTTTATGTAAAAACAGTTGTTTTCTGAAATGAAATGAAAGCAAGACAAGGTGGGGGCAAGGAGAAGTTGTAACTGAGAAAGAACTTAAAAAACCCAGGTCTAAGTCTGCAAGAATTCCAATGCTGAGATGCTTAGGGGATGACTGGCAGCCATGCGATTTTCCCCTTAATGTCTTGGTTGATGCACAGAAATAGTTGATAGAAATATATCAGTGTTTTCAAAAATGGAAATACTATAATACTGTACAGATATTTTTCTCTTCCTTATATTAATTGACATAGAATGTCTGCTATAGAGGTACACAAAATATTCCTATCGGATTTTTATTTTTTTGAGACAGAGTCTGACTCTGTCACCCTCGATAGAGTGCCAAAATATAATAGCTCAAGCAACCTCAAACTCTTGGACTTAAATAATCCTCTTCCCTCAGCCTCTCAAGTAGCTGGGAATATAGGCACCTGCCACACACCCAGCTGGCTTTTCTATTGTTAGTGGTGATGGGGTCTCACTCTTGCTCTGGCTGGTCTCAAACTCCTGAGCTCAAGCAATCCACCTGCCTCGGCATCCCAAAGTGCTGGGACTACAGCATCGCCATGCACGGCCTTCTACCCAGATATTTCTAAATGAATTTTTCTTTCAAAATCATGTGTACATTTTAGATGCCTCGCATTATTTTTTGCCTCGAGATGCAAATTCCTTTCTTTGGATGGATTCAAGGTCAACTGCACTCTGTAAACTTCTGAAATTAAGGATCTTTACATTCGCCTTCTACATGATGTTCCAAAAGTCACCATATGTAATAGTGTATGTGTGGAACTTCATAATAAATATTTTGCAAATAAAGGTACATTTAGCTACAATTTCACATTTTCATGTCTATGGCCTTTTTGGACAACTGGTTAGAAAATAGTGATCACCTCCTCTCATCAAAGAAAATACACCACATCCCAATCAAACACCCTATAGTTACAAAGGACTTTTTGATAAGCAAAATTGCATATTTATTTATTTGTTTATTACATTAATGCACTCATGGGGTATAATGTGCTGGTTTTATATACAATTTGAAATATTTTCATCAAACTGGTTAACATAGCCTTCATGACATTTTCTTAGTTACTGTGTTAGGACATTTATATTCTATATTTAGTAAGTTTCACATGTACCCTTGTAAGATGCACCATAGGTGTGATCCCACCAATTACCCTTCCTCCACCCATCCTCCTCCCTCCCCTCCCCTCCCTTACCCCTTTCCCCATATTCTTGGGCTATAATTGAGTTATAGCTTTATGAAAGCTATAAATTAGTTTCATAGTAGGGCTGAGTACATGCATACTTTTTTTTTCCATTCTTGAGATATTTTGCTAAGAATATTTTCCAGCTCCATCCATGTAAACATGAAGGAGGTAAAGTCATCATCTTTTAAGGCTGCATAATATTTCATGGTGTACATATACCACAATTTATTGGTCCATTCATGGGTCAATGGGCACTTGGGCTTCTTCCATGACTTAGCAATTATGAACTGGGCTGCAATAAACATTCTGGTACAAATATCTTGGTTATAATGTGATTTTTGGTCTTTTGGATTTATACCTAGTAGAGGAATTGTAGGATTGAATGGCAGGTCTATTTTTAGTTCTCTAAGTGTTCTCCAAACATCTTTCCAAAAGGAATGTATTAGTTTGCATTCCTATGACCTGTGTAGAAGTGCTCCCTTTTCTCCACATCCATGCCAACATCTCTGGTTTTGAGATTTTGTGATGTGGGCTAATCTTACTAGTGTTAAATGATATCTCAAAGTAGTTTTGATTTGCATTTCTGTGATAAATAAGGATGATGCGCATTTTTTCATGTGTCTGTAGGCAATGCAACTGTCTTCTTCAGAGAAGTTTCTCTTCAAGTCCCTTGCCCACCCTAAGATGGGATCACTTGTTCTTTTCTTGCTAATACATTTGAGTTCTCTGTGGATTCTGGTTATTAAACCTTTGTTGAAGACATAACCTGCAAATATCTTCTCCCATTCTAAGGGCTGTCTGCTTGCTTTACTTACTGTGTTCTTGGCTGTGCAGAAGCTTTTTAGTTTGATCAGGTCCCAGTAGTGTATTTTTGATGCTGCTTCAATTGCCTGGGGGGTCCTCCTCATAAAATAATTTCCCTAGGCCGATTTCTTCAAGAGTTTTCCCTGCACTTTCTTCTAATATTTTTATAGTTTCATGTCTTTAAGTTTAAATCAAAAATTGCATATGTAGAATTAAGCATTGTTCAATGTTTTTTAAGCCAACTACTACTAAACACAATTATTTTCATTTGAACATTTTTTCACCTCAATTCTCTTTTTCACTTACAAAATAAAGTTCAGAGAGATGGGAACTCATTAAAAATGGGAAGAAATGACTTTTCTCTATTACTATTTATTTGCTAACTTTACTGTTCCCTGCTTAAGATCTTTTCATTTTGAGTTTTTTTTCAGTTGGTTTTTTTTGAGACTGAGTCTTACTTTGTCACCTTGGGTATAGTGCCATGGTGTCATAACTCACAGCAACTTCAGTCTCTTGTGCTCAAGCGATCCTCTTGCCTCAGCCTCCCAAGTACCTGAGACTACAGGTGCCCACCACAGCCACCAGCTAGATTGTTTCATTTTGTAAAATTCCAACAATAGAGGTTAGGATGGGCTCTTGTTGGATACTCAAGTAAAGAAAAAAGCCAGAAAAGAGGGAGAGTGGGAAAATGGGAATCCCCCTCTAGGGGAGGCTCAGTCAGTCACTGAGTTTGGGGAGAGTTTCACATTTCTGTCCACTAGATGATGGCCTAAAATCTAGGGTGCCTGCAAGACAGAGAGCAGGAACTAAGTCAACAGCCTGGACCCAAATGGGGAAGTCAACCTGCCTGCTCTGGAGATTGACAGAACAGTGAAGGATTTCCTAGCCATGAGGATGCAGAATTCCAATGATATGAGAGCTCTGGAGTCATTATCTTGAAGCTACACCTTCATAGCAAATAAACTGGTTTCATTTGGGGAAGATGAGGGTGCATGGCCAAGCAATATTTATGCCTATACCCTCTCCAAGAGGCTTACTAACTTTGACAGATACTAATAAATTTGATGTAAATTTCCACTAGAAACACTGGAAGGAGGAATCCGTTAAGGAAGAGCAGGCTGTTTCAAAGCCCAGGCTAGGAGTCACTGGGTGAGACAGGAAACTTTATTTCTCAGCTACAAGGGGCCACACAGCTTTCCATGGAAAAATAATGGAAGCATTTAAGAAAATAGAGACCGGAGTTTCTTCTGAGAGGCAGAACCAAGACGGATCTGCTGCCACTATTATCATTTGACTCTCGGGCTTCTCAACAGGGTAAAGATCAGGGAGAGAGAAATAATCTGAATATTCCTTTAAATCTAGAATCATAAACCTTTACTCAGGGAGGGAGAAATAATCTGAATATTCCTTTAAATCTAGAATCATAAACCTTTACTCAAGTCATGAGCTTTGTCTTTTTATATAATTGGCATCATCTTTTTATTAGTGATAGTAGGTCTGGAAATTTTAGCATCTTCTATGATGACCACACTGCACAGGATACAGAGAAATGCACTCTGGGTGAACAAGTGACGAGTTGCCATGGTAACATAAAGTGTGGACTAAGTATAGACTTTGTGAATTGTTCTACTTATGGAAAAAGTTTTAAAATTAGAATATAGCCCCTCCAGAGACTGAGCCAAATCTAGAACAGCCAGAAAGCATGAGAGTGGAAAACTAGAAATAGCCTTCTGTCTCAGTCAGTCTTTCCATGAAGACGCAAATGAAATGATCACTTTTCAGTAATGTATAGACTTATTCTAGAAATGTCAGCATTTTTCAAAGAGGCTCAAGGAAACAGTATGACAACAAATGCTAGGGGATGGACTGAGAGAAGGGGTCACTAAGTGCTGTGAAGAGGAAAATGCAGATGAATCCACTCAAATTTACATAATGAACCAATGAGCACAACACACACATTTCTATTAAAGAAAAAAAAATCAGCAAAGTCATATCTATATTTAGATAGTAGCTTTCAAAATACCAAGTACATATGTGTGTGCACGCATGTGTGTATTTTAAAGAAAGGATGAAATCTCTTCAGACCTGTTGGGAACTCCACATCCCTGTAACAGAAAAGCCTTTTGCCTGGAATGCGGAATTTCTGTCCTGTACAACTTTGTAATTTCTCATTCTTAACCCCTAAGTACACCAAATGGTCTTAATGTAAGTTAGAATTATTTTACAAAGGTAAGTATACCTGTAAAGTGAATCTACAGCATTTTAAATGGTCCCTGCATCAAACAGAACAAACAGAGCTTCTATCCTCTTTCAGAGATTCACAAATACTCAGAGCGCCTGAAACTTGGTATTTCCAGAGAAAACCATTAGGTCTCTTTATCTATGGCCTAGTTCCCCAAGGGGACTAAGCTTTCTGCAGGTTGCCTTAGGAACCAGCCATCCAGGGGTGGGATGTGGCCTGGGCCTTGAAGGCTGGAAGAGCAGATGGCTCCCTAGGGCTTCCTGATCACTTTAGTCAACTTCCGTCTCACATTCTACCCTCTTCCAAATCACCGTCCCTTCCACATAGCATACATCCCTACACTATTGTACACATCACAGTGAGAGCCAATAAATATCTACACAACCGTGTGCCTATTAGACTTTGTGCTACTCAGTGGTGGTGAACATGTCTTTATTTCTATACCTAATAAATAAAGCTTATTTAATTTTTTTTTTTTTGCAGTTTTTGACCAGGGCCAGGTTTGAGCCCACCACCTCCGATATATGGGGCTGGCACCCTACTCCTTGAGCCACAGATGCCGCCCTAAATTTTTTAATCTTTATTTGCCAATATCATCACTTCCAGTATCCTCCACCACAAACTCTATTTAAACCTTAAGGAATAATAGCTATGATAATAGAGATAAAGGCCTAAGAGTTTAGCATTCATTACAAATCCCAATTTAGCCCCTAATGTGATTTTTTTTGTATTTCATAATCTAAATACCAACAAGTAGTTCCTTCATAATATAGAAACTAGCAATTTATCTCCCAAAGACGAAATCTCTATTTCAACTTCCCAAAGGCAAAAATGAGTTCTGAACTTCTGCTTATGAATCCCAAACTGCTTCTGATTTTATGCATAAGACAGTAAACTGCCAACACCCAATGAACAGTAATGCCCTAATAAGCAAAATAAAGATTGCAGAATGACAATCATCTTGTTTCCTTTTGATGTCGCCAAGACTATTACCAAATTGAGCTAATGTGTAGAGCACACAGTTTATCAAGATCTCCCCACCCCTCTGGATAACACAGATGTCTGAAAAGGCATGATTTAAACAATAAATCTAGAAATACACACAAAAGTGATTACCTCTGAAGTGGAAAAATAAATGTCATTTTACGTTGTAAAAATATGGTGAAATGGAGGAGAGAAATCAGATCCAGCCCTTCATATTCTGGTCATCTTTCCTATCATGAAAAATACACTTTAGTACTTTGGAGCTCAGTGACTGATGTATTTGCTTGAATGAATCCTTACCAACAGGTAAAATATCATTTTGATTACTTTGTGCCATTTCAAAACCGAGGTGACTCACTCAGTAATGAGATAGAGTAAAAAGCAGTTGTTTTTAGTGGGTTTTTCCTGGGGCTGGGAATCATTTTAATTTACTTGTCCCAGGTGCCACATCTCATCTAGTTGGTATTCCCTCCGTTACTGGGCTTGCTCTCCTCTTACCCAATAAATATGAAAATCTATTCCTCGTCCATTTCGAACATTGTAATTTTTATAGCAGTTTTACTCTTTATGACAAGTGTATTTCCACCCTTTTAGTCCTGGAGAATGTGAAAAAGTGTACATACTGTTCCCTGAAAATGCTTTGCATGTGTAAACACATACTTCAGGGTTCAACTTTTCTGTGTATGTATTGTTTAATTAGTCTTTACAACAAAAATCTCACAATGTTTCTCCCCACACTGAAGCTAAATGGAGACTGAGGTATGGAGTGACTGGGCCAGGAAGGGCTGGGTCCACACACAATTTCTGAGTTCAATTTTAAAGGTCTTCCCTCCCAGAGTCATATTTCAGAGGAACATCAAGCCCCTATCTCAGAATCACCAGAGTTCCAATACTGCACACAGAATAGAGGATAACCTTTTGCCTATCTTTTATGTCATTTCTGGAATAAAGCAGGTTATAAAGGAGCAAGTACATAAGTAATCAGGTAATTTAATAATGAATGAAAAAATAAATTAGGCCAAAGCTCTGTTCCTAGTACTTTATTTCTTTGTGTCCATTAATAAGGCAGTACCTTTTCCAGTACTTGTATACTTTTTTACAGTTTTGGTAATTTTTGCACTAAATTACATCAGGCAGCCCTACTTGGAGACAAATATGAAATAAAAAAATATGTAATAGGCAACCAAAACTTTTAGACAAATTACAGCCACATTTTCTCCTTTAGAAAACTATTCTTCCTTTAATCAAAATGACAATGATCAATCACATCAATTTCCTTTGAAAAGACCATGATTCTTCAGTTTACATCAGTGAGGTCATTGGGGTGTCTGGAATTAGCTGGAGGTGCAGCCAGTCAACTGCCGTTGTGGCCTGCATTCAGCCTCCTCTATGGAAACCTGGCTGTAGGGCTTACCTTCAGACTCACACAGCTGTGCTGATTGATTTCCCACCTAAGTATCCTAAGAAATGCACAACTATATGAAACTCACATCTACAAATGAGTGACCAGAATCAGGCTGAGCTCTCTGGCAGCACACTCTGAAAGAGGCCTTACCCAAAAGCCACAGTGAGACTAGCTCCAAGGCAAAACACACCTAACAGAAACATGACCTTTCCAAACCACACAGGTAGAAATCTGAAAGCTGCAGAAGTCCATGAGGAAAGGTGGATATTCAAAGCCAATGTGATGATAGCTGGAACAAGTACAGGGCTACTGTCAAAGTTCCAGGTGGGACACCAGCAGCTGAGAGGGCAGAAACCGAGGAAAACCAGGCTGAATGCCAGGAAAAAGCCAACAGCTCAGCAGAACAACCTCTGGACCCCATAAGACTCACAGCTTGGGTCTGTGGCCCTAAAACATAGTCTTTGATTTCTAAATCCTTTACCTCAGCTTTAAGGTTTCAGGGTCATAAATTTTCACCTCTTTTTTTTCAGCTGAAATGACTACGTTCATCAACCTGCTGAGCTCCAAGGTTGTCTCGGTCAGTAAGTTGGTTATTCCCTACCCCACTTTTGTATCATGTTTGTTGATCACTAATTAAATCCTGATGGATGTGTGGGGTATCTTAAAAGTAAAGGTGCAGAGTCAGAGCTAACAAAGACAATCAAACCAACATTTTACTGGCAACTTCTTTCTTTTGACACTCATAAATATTTAAAGGGTGTGTCTTATTGATAGCAAGATTATAAATCTGGAAACTGCCTTTTCTTAGGCCATTAATACAATAGTTATATAAATGCTCAGACTATAATCAGATGTAATATTTTTGCTATGTTTATATCAGATAATATAAATGGTTACTGTGTGAAAGACATTTAATTTGACAAAGAGGATTATCTTTGGCTCAAATTTCAAAAATATTTTAGTTATTATTAACCAGTAACAACTTGAAAGGTATATCTTCTGATCCCCACGCAATAATTAAGAACATGTCATAAAAATTCACCACTTACAAATATTTTGTTAACAGAATGATCAATTCAAATAGTCTTCCTATTTCAGTTTGAAAGTCTAAAGGCTGAACTTGATCTTAAAGAATAAGATAAGTCTGAGTATAAAATATTAGGTGAGTTTCCTAAGCTTTTCTATTTTTCCAATAGAACATACTTCAAACTCACCAGTTATTCATTTTATTAAGTCAGTTCAATCTGTTGCTTCCTAGAGCTACCAAATGTTTTCTCTGGCATCACATTTATAAACAAAATGTTTGCTTTAAAATTAAAGCATTTGTTTTGATGACATGAGTTTCCAAGAGCAGCTGAATATTTTTGCAATAACTGAAAAGAAACTAAATTCAAAAAAAAAAAAAGAAACTAAATTCAAATTGTTATATAGAGTTTTTTGCATTTCTCATGGGTAACCAGACTAACATAAAAGGTGAACAAACATTTTTGCTTCTGATATTACAGACATAATTGAAAATAATTGATTTAAATATAATACAAGTAGGCAGTTCATTAAAAAATGAACTCGATGAAAGAAGTCTGCAAACCAGTGAAAGCTGAATCCTTCGTCTTTGGAAGATCAGTAAATAATTTCAGAAAGAGATAAGAAATTAAAGCAGTGGGACCTGAAAAGGAGGTTAAATCCCTGCATGGTATGGCAAGTCAAAAGCAAAAACAAGAGGAGCTAAGAGGTAAAGATGATAAAGTTTCTGGAAACCAAAAAACAGAAATTGAAAGGATTGTCAAGACTACTGTGAAAATACTGTAGACCCTAAAGGGGGCTGAGAGGGAGTTGGATATGGAATTGCTGGGGTCAGTGAATACCTACGGCATATTTTGATACAAACTATGAATTAAACACGTGGAGGTCTGAGCACTTCGAGGCTGATGCAGAGGCCATTATCCTTCCCTCGGTGTCTATAGAAGTACTATACAATGACAGCTCTGATGGCCATTCCAGAGGAAGAGTTCCAACATTGCTTTGAAGGATGGACTAGGGGTAACATCAGTGCATAACTTCCCTAGGGGAGTACTGCGAAGTTGAACCTAGTGATTTCCAGCAATAAGGTATGTAGCACTTTTTCCAGAATGAGTTTGTGAACTTAACTGTCCAACTTCATATGTTTGACAAAGACAAGCAGAACAAATCCGGGGAGGCAAACGTACTACAGACATAGTGGCACGGGGACATCTATTTTTTAGAATGAGGTGTAAGGAACTATCAAGTCACATTCACTCTGGGACTCTGGGGATTTCTAGAGAAAATTAGGTTTATTGACTGGAATGAGTTTCTATCACACCATGAATGAAAAAAAGAATAGCAAAGTCATTTTGTATGATCCACATCGGAACTTACACTATATGCAAAAGAGGGACTAGATTAGGTTTTAAAATTCAGACCTAAAACTTAAAGTAATATTAAAGTATTGTTCTTTGAAATTCTGCAAATAAGACATCAGTACAGAAAGACCAAGGTAAATGATGTATCTGGATATCTACTCAAAACACTAGCAGAAATATGATTTTTTAAAAAAAGAGAAACACAACCAAGTACCCTTTAAAAACAGGTCATGTCTTTAAAAAGAATGGAAAATCCTACGGAGAAAATGAAAAGAACGGATGTGTACATTCAATTCTTACAGATAATAGCTGAGAGTTTATAAAATAAAGCTAAATCAAATTGACTGGCAGCAAGGGAGAAGTGATATTGAAGAGAAAGTGATAAGAAAGGAAAATCGTGTCTACTGTTATACACTCTAGAAATAATAAAGTAATTATAGTGAAGACACTATGGGAATACCCTGCGTGTATATAAAGGAGGTGCTAGAGGCTAGACAAATATTATTTAAAGTTCATTGGAAAAAAAGAGCAGGATGCTACAGAAAAATGCAAATAGATATTGTCCCATCTGATAAATTTATAATTGACCCTAAAATTTTTATTGTAAACATCTTTTATATAACCCCAATACTAGAATTTTCTTGTTTAAACAGACTCAGTTTGGCTTGAGAAGCTTTTAATTCCACTACCAGTATGTATAATAACTTAACTCATATCATCAGCACTATTGTTACTTAGTAAGTAATTTGCTCCAGGTCACTGTTGTCTTGGATTGTTTAGTGCAGCAATACACAGAAATTGAGAGTTGAATATTTTTATAATGTTTGATATTCATATGGCAATACTACATCAGCAATCAGAAATATACACACCTACACAAAACACACAGATCAAAGGAAATTTTGTTTTGTCATGTATCACAACTTTCACAGCACAAATGCAGGACACTGAGAAAAATGCCATAATAATTCATGAAATAAAATTCAAACCAGACAATTTAGTTATAAAATTTCAAGATGCTTTCTTATCTCATTGTGTCTCTGTCTTGCTGCCTATCTTCCCACTAATCTATCTACAGTCTCTAAATAGAAAGAGAATATGTACTCTTAGTAGAATTATGATAGCAAGCTTAGTACGGTTGGTAATTATAGTAGCTTCTGCACAATAGAAATTTCGATAATAGATGGAGCTGGAAAATGTTCTTCTTAGCAAAGTATCACAAGTATCACAAGAATGGAAGAAAAAGTATCCAATGTACACACCCCTATTATGAAACTAATTTATACCTTTTATATAAAAGCTATAACCTAATAACAACCTAAGAATACAGGAAGTGGGGAGGGAGAAGGGAGGGGGGAATGGGTGGAGGGAGGGGGATGGGAGGGATCACTTCTGAGGTTTATATTACAAGGGTACAAGTGAATCTTTCTAAGAGTAGAATGTGAACGTTTTAAAATAATAACTAAGAAAATGACATGAAGTCTATGTTAACCAGTTTGATGGAAGTGTTTCAGATTATGTGTGAAAACCCCACACTGTACCCCAGAAGTGCATTATTGTACATAGTTACCATTCAATTAAAAAAAAAAGAAAAAAAAAGAAATCTCAATAATAGTCTCTCTCAAGCAGAAGTGAGTCTACAAGAACTAAGATTATCTGTCAAATACCTCCAAGAACTACAATTACTCTTTATCTGCCTCAATTTATTCACCTCCAATGTGGCATGAAAGACCCTGCCTAGATTAGCTGGGTTTAGACCCACTTCTCAAGGTTATAGTCTTTCAGATGAAGACTATGATGCTGATATATCAAAGAAACAACAAGAGCCACCTAACAACTCCTGTTATTTTTCCTTCTAATTAAATGCTCATTGTTTTATTGATTTAAGAGGTATTAAATATTTGTGGTTCAATCTAATTTACTTCCACCTACCACACACCTCCCACTCACCCTAAAAAACTGCAGTCAGAAACAGTCAAGGATCTAATGATGAGGAAAGTGATCCTAGCAACTCACTGCAAACAATCATCAGTTTTGATGGGACTTGAATTGACAAACGGAGCGTAATTGAGTACCTGGTTATTCTGTGCCTTGCTCAGTTACATGAGCACACAGGCATGCTAGTAAGTTGCAGGCAGAAGTTTTAAAGACAGTCCTGAGTTTGAAGATAAAAACAAGAATCTCTAAAGAGAAGGATTCATTAATGAAACAAAACATAAAAAAGTTAACTTTTGGTTCACTTTGGTCTGTTTTTTTGGAAATTTTTATCATTTTCAAGAAGTAAGAACTATAACGAAGGTCAGTCAGATGACAAAATGATATACTTACTCTGTTAGTTACAAAACAAAAACAAAAAACCAAATCAAGAGAGACCAGGAAAGATAAATGATAAAATACTCACAGGAGAAACCTGTCTTGTAAAAGTAGGCTGTGGCAACTTCCTTTTTATCAACGAAATTATCACTCCATTATCAAGGATTACCTTGACAATGACACAATTTAGAATGAAGAAATACTTTCTTTAAAAAATGCATACACATAATAAAATGAAACACCAGCATTTTAAAATATCTTCTAACCATTTAATACATATATATTACAAGGTAAATGAAAATTATAATGACTTTTGTTTTATAACTAACGAGGCAGTAAATGGTCCATAAGATAAATACCATAAAATAATCTTTCTGGCTCGGCGCCTGTGGCTCAAGCGGCTAAGGCGCCAGCCACGTACACCTAAGGTGGCGGGTTCGAATCCCCAGCCCGGGCCCA
>CAUYQV010197331.1:0-20259 GCA_963574575.1 Galagoides demidoff | reverse complement strand
TTTTTTTTTTTTTGAGACGGAGCCTCAAGCTATCCCCCTGGGTAGAGTGCCATGGCATCACAGCTCACAGCAACCTCCAACTCCTGGGCTCAAGCGAGTCTCCTGCCTCCGCCTCCCAAGTAGCTGGGACCATAGGTGCCCGCCACAACGCCCGGTCATTTTTTGGTTGCAGCCATCATTGTTGTTTGGCGGGCCCAGGCTGGGGATTCAAACCCACCACCTTAGGTGTACATGGCTGGCACCTTAGCTGATTGAGCCACAGGCGCTGAGCCAATTTATCTATTTCTTTGAGCCACATGGGAACTGTGGACATAGGAAAAGGTGCTGGATGTGGACTTGGAAGTTAGTTACAGTGAGGGCCCTGGGAGTGATGTTGGCTCCTTGGCCAGGTGGGCCCAGGGCAGGCTCTCTGCCATGGCCAACTCTAGGCCCAGACTGGCTCTTCCTGTGGCCCAGTTCCACCAGCAGGGAAATCAGGTCTGAGTCATCTGAGAGGGAGATGGGAGTCCCTGTCCCTGGCTCCCAGCGAAACTCCACCAGCTTCTTAGCTTGCCCCACCCTCTTCCCTGAAATAAATCAGAGAAGTTTTAAGCTGGGAAGGAAGTCACCTAATCCAAACTCTTCAGTTTGCAAATAGAGGGCTTGGGGTTCCAACAGGGGTCCCCAGGGATTAGAAAATGCCTGGGCTTGCCTCCTGGGAGGAATTCTGTCTCTGCTGCCAAATTCCTGCAAGCCCTGGGCCAGTTAAGCTCTCTGAGTTGGAACATTCATTTTCCTAAATGGAGCTGTTCATAGTAGTATTTTGCCCAAAGAATGTCTGAGAGCGGGAAATACAGGAGTGTTGTGGTGAGAGAGCCCATCGAATGAATGCTCCTGACTGTGTGGGCCATCTCATTGTCGTCTGGACAAATCTTCCAGAGAGGCACTATTAGAATCCCCACTTCACTGAGCATTAACAGAAGCTCAGAGAGGTTCAGTAATCTATCTACCAGACTACCGAGCAGAGCCATTGCCTTCCCCACAGGGGGCCAGCCCCAGAGGAGCAGCCAGCTTGGCCCGTGCCTGCCGCCTGCCCCGGGGCTCCCAGAGTCCCAGGCTGCAGCCTTCCAGCACTGGGGAGCCAGTGGAGCTGAGAGGAGCAAGGAAGCCGACCCCCTCCAGATAAACAAAGCACTTCCTCCCCAAAGCCTGAGCCCAGAAGGAGGAGGCGCTGCACACACCACTGTTTATAGAGACAGATGTTTGGGACGGAAAAAGAGAGACAGCCCTCCTCCATCCCCATGGAGACAGAGGAAGTTTGCAACTTGGGCAGCAGCAACTGGAATTGAAAAAGGAGAAGGGGAAGAAGGGAGGGAGCCAGGTCTGACCCACAGAAAACAGCGTGACATTCTCAGACGCTGGTGCCTAACAAAGGGGCGTTGCCGAGGCAACCGGGCCTGCCAGCACAGGGCTGCCAGTCCCAACTGGACCTGGGGCCAAAGCCAGGGAGGTGGCAAGGAGATAAGTAAGTACATGTGGGAGGGCAGTAAATACCGTGAAGAGCAAATAAATAAGCAAATGCACACCGGGGCCTCTCAGCCTGGCTTCCCCCCAAAGTCTGGGTTATTCCTGGCCCCTTCCCCTCCCCTCCCCAGCCCATCCTCTCCCTAACCATTCCTCTTCAATTTCTCCTTTCCCCTCTCTTTGTGCCCTTCCATCCATCCTCCCTCTCTCCCTTTCTCTCTCTTCCCTCCCTGTCTTCTTTGCTTCTCAATGTCCCATAGGCGCCTCTACCCCTAGCCTAGGAAATGGGTCCCCATCCTGCTGGTAACAGTTGGCAGATAGCTCTGAGCATGACCAGTACCAGAAGGCTGCTTCTGGTAGCAGAGTGAGGCCCCCAGGAGGGACCCAGCAAGGTCCCATTCACTGTCTGGCTGCAGACAAGAGAAGGGAGAAAGGGAGGGCTCTGGGCTGTCTTTGGTCCTTGGTATTCCTCTGCTCACTCCCCCAGCAGCCAGCTGGACGCTGTCCCCTCAAGCCCCTGGATGAGAGCTGATGGCCTCTGATGTTGGTGACATCGTCACCCCGAGGCTGTGATGTCCACTGTGGGATCATGCTGCCCTAGAACTTCCCTTGTCCCCCTCACCAGAACCCTGAGCTCCTATAGCTCAGGGAGATGAGCTGCTGTCCCTCCTGCCTCCCCCCAGGGGATGGGGAAGGGGGGGACTTCTGATGACCTCTGGCCGGGTGATGGGAATCCCTGAAGCCAGGATGTTCTGTGGGAAAGAGCTAGAGAGAATGATAGGCTGAGTGACCACACTGGTCCTGGGGTCACTGCCTCTAGGTCAAAGGAGGGGTCTGTCCCACACCCCCAGCCTCAGAAATCTCCTAAGAGGCCCCATGGTGGGAAGGCAGACCACAGCAGGACCATGGGACCATGTTGATCTATCCCCCCCACCCCCCTAGGAGTGTGCCTCAACTCCCAGGCTGAGGCTGGGAGCAGGGAGGTGTTGGGAGTCATCTCCCCTGATTTGGGGAGATAGAAACACTTGGTAGAGAAAGAGGGGCTGGTCGCTGAGTGGAGCAGGGCTGAGGGAGGGCACAGGGGACCAGTGGGTAGCTTTGGAAGTAAGGCCCCAGAGGGCTGGGCTGCTGACTACAGACCCAGGGGCAGGTTCACTGTCTCTCACCCTGGGGCTGGGATTGCTGAGAAGGCAGGACTCCAAAGACCAGGCATACTAACTCAGCCCTAGAAATGACTCACAAAACACACCACTCCACAGAGGCCAATGGGAACAGCCATCAGCTCCCAAGCAAGCCTCCCACCAAGGATAGAAGGCAGGCTGGGCTCCCCTGACCCCTGGTGACCCCTGGAGCAGCTGATTCCCCCCATCCTCATCTCAACAGGGCCTTGCTGCCCAGAAGCCCAGGAAACAGCATGCAGCTCAAGTCTTGCCTCCACCTCAGCTTGCTGGGTAACATCGGGCAGGTTACTTAAACTCTCTGGGCCACAGTGAAACCTGTCTGCAAAATGGGGATTGTAGTTATGCTTTACTCAGGTGTTGTGAAGAGCAAAAAAGACAGTGTATGTGAAGGAAGCATAATATACAGTGACTAAGCGTGACTGTGTGGGGAAAAGGTTACTGGCACCTGTGTGGGCGTCCTGGCCAGGTGCTCACCTGGTTGGAGGAGTTTACCAGCACAGGGGTCAGCCAACCGCTACCTACAGGCCAAACCCAGCCTGCTGCCTGTTTTGTTTTTGTACTTCTTATGAACAAAGAATGATTTTTACATTTTCAAATGGTTGGAAAACAAATCCAAAGAAAAAGAATATTTCATAATGTGCAGCTTACGTGAAATTCAAGTTTCAGTGTCCATAAGTAGTGCTATTGGAACCAGCCAAGCGGCTGCCTTCTCACTAAGCAGAGACTAAAATATTTATTACCTGGCCCTTTTCAGAAAAAGTTTGCTGCCCCTCTAGCCTCAGGGAAGTGCATACAGAGGCCAGTGGGCAAGAGATAATGGAACTTCCTGGGCATTGGCCAAAGCCCACCATAGTGGGAGCAGAGGGCTGGAGAAGGGGTGTGTTTGTTCAGAGTGAGCAGGGGGCAGGCTGCCCCAGCCACCTTGTCTTGGTACCAGGGAGGGTCCTTGTGATTCCCACCCAGGAGAGGACAGAGGTCAAGGGTGGGTGGGCTCTGTCTAGTTGCCACCAGCCAGGTGCCACCTTGCACAAGCCTCCCAGGCAAAAGTAGAGGAGCGGAGGGCACAGGAAGGAGCACGTTTTCCCACTCCCCTACCTGCTCAGGAAGCCAGGAGCACAGGCAGGGCAGGGGAGGTTTGGAGAGCAGCACATTTCTGCTCTGTCCAGTGACACTGGATGAATTCCCTCTTCTCGTCTATGGGGCTGACCATCCCTTCCTTCCCCCAAGAAGCCAAGACAGGCCTGAGGGCTGAGGAGTAGGGGTTTAGAGATGGGAGGATGAAAAGGTTACTAGGGGCTGCTATCCCTGGGGTTCTCCCCCCACCTTTGTTCTGCCCTGTGACATAGCAGATCCAGGGCAGCCCCCAGGGGAGCCCGGAGCAGGCCCACATCTAGCCAAGGGTCACTGAGGTCACAGCTGGGCCCCACATGGCCTGCTGGGAGTGGGAGGAGCTGCCAACCAAGTAGGATGAGGAGCCAGAGAGCTTTCAGGGGACACCTGGGTATTTACAGGGTGGAAATCGGTGTACACAGCTGTCCCAACATGTTGGGGCTTAGGGGGCTGTCCACTAGTCAGTGGTCAGGTTGGGGTGCTTTTCAAGACTGGAAAGGAGACACGGACTCTGCGGGACGGTTCTCCCCCAGGAACCTGTGCACTGAGGGCTGGGGCTGCTTCCCATTCTTCTCTGAGGTCCCTGTGTCCGTGGGCAGTGCCCTAAGGACTGGGCCCCCCAGGCCACCCCCGGGCTATCTGGGACCAATCAAAGGGTTTCTAGATCCTCGGGCACCTCCAGACTCTTTAAAGGTGGGGTGCAATTTCTGAGTGGAGGAGAAAGGGAGTGAGGCAGGGTCTCCACTCTCACCCTCTCAGGCCTTTGTGGCTATTTGCTCATGTGCTGGGTGTCCCTGTCCAGAAGATAGACAGGGAAGGCACCTGGGTGGGTGCCGGAGGTCACCTGGGCTGTCTGAGGTGTGAAGTCAGAGAATCAGGCACAGGTGCAGGTGTGACAAACAGTCCCTCCCTCCCTCAGCTGTCAGGGGACAGGCTGGAGGGCTTGCTGGAGCCTCTCGCCAGCCAGGACTGCAGGGGCTCCCCTGCCTCCCTCTGGCCTCCTAGCACCACTGCTGTAGGGTGTGGGACCTGAATCTCAGCCCGCAAGCCCTCCCTCCTCCTCCTCCCCCGGCCCAGGCTGCAGGGACCTCCCCAGGTGCTGCTCCCTCCTCTCTCCACAGGCCTAAGGCTCTCGGCCTGGTCTCTAGCCTCCTCCTCTGGCAGCCATAGCTAACTTGGCTGCCACACCCACCTCCCACCATCCTGGGTCTAAAATCCAGAGTGCTCAAGTCCCGGATGTGGCCTCCCTCTGCATTGCCTCTACCAGCCAAGGTCCCACCCCTGCCCTCTCCCACCCCTAACTTCCTAAAGCCCCTCCCCTCAATGCCTGTAAGTCACCGGCGGGATCCCAAGCCCAGCTCCACCCTGAATCTCCACCCCAACTCTCCCAGCTCTCAGAACACAAGCCCTGTCCCAGCTCTGCCAAGCCTCCACCTGGTCCAAGGCACCTGTGCTCTGGTAAACACACACACACACAAACACACACGCACACACACTCACACGTGGAACCACGCCATGTTCACACATCCTCACTCCACATGCATGCACATGCCCATTCACATTCTCACAGACGTGACACCCACACTCTTGCACGTTTGGTCAGTTTCACCCCAAGATTATAACTTGGGGTCACCATTAGCTGCAGGAAAGTCTCTTTCCAGAGCAGCACCTCAATCCAACCCCTCAGGTCAGTTACACTTTTCTGCTCCCCAGAAGTGGCAGCCAGCTAAGGCTTCACTTTCCACAGCCAAGCTTTTAAAAAAACCCTATTGCCTATTCCTATCGGAGGATATTAGTTAATGATGGGGGAGCGGCAGGGGAGAAATCCCAGCCCACAAGGCTCAGTTTCACTGGGAAAGGGACTTTCCTTAGAAGGAACCAAGACGTCTTGTATCAGCTCTTAACGATTTGGGAAGGGAAGCTAAATAGCTCTTTACTGTAATTCGAACAACTAAATTATTCATTGAATGCTGCAGACAGAGATTGGACAGTGACCGGAGAGACAAGGGACCCCAGCCCAGCCCTGTGACCCAGGAATGTGGCTGTCTCCCTTGGCGCCTGAGGGATCTGGGAGGTGAGTGGCCCAGGAGTCCCCAGGGAGAGGAGGGTGAGGGAGACAGAGGAAAGAACCAAAGGGCCTTGGGTGCCCCAGCCCTCAGGGTCTTGTCCAGATGGGAGGGGGTCTCACTGGCTCTGGCCAGGGGGACCCCAGATGCCAGGTTCAGAGGTGCCTGGCTACCCCACACCATCTCCCTCCTGCAGCCTGGACCTCCTCTGCTGACCCACTAGCAGAGGGGCTAGGGATATGAGGGAGGGAAGGAAGGGACAAAATGAGCTTGTCTCTCAAATTCAAAACAGTCAGGTTCCACTCCCCTTCATGCTCCATCTGGCCAGGGAGGGGTTGCAGGGTGAGAAATGCTTCCCACAACTCCCTTGTCCTGCCTGACCTGCTGGGGATGGAGACTGAGAGCTCAGAGTAAAGTCCGCAACTTCATTGGTTGGGGGCTCAGCTCAGCCAATCCCAGAGGACTGACTGAGGTGCAGGGCGCCAACTGTTGACTGTCGCCCAGCTGCATCCCTTAGCCGTCCTCTCCCAAGGAGGAAAGGCCCTGGAAATACCAAGGGCATGAATGACCTCACACTTGGAGAGAGGGATGAGCAGTGTGGGCAGGTGAGGATGGAGGGCGGTGGAGGACAAGTAAAAGAGGAGAGAGGCCCAGCAGCGGGAGGGTGGGCGGTGCAGACTTTGGAAAGTGCAGCCCTGGGGGCAGCACGTGCTGACTCACTCTCCTGCCTTCAATTTTCCCTGTTTCCTGGGGATTCTCATTTTATTTTCGGGAAAGCTGCCTGCTCTGTGACTAATTTGTTCTTAAACAAACCAAACCCAGGCAGTGGGGAGGTTGGGCGGGGCCTGAGTCACTCTCCGCCCAAGGGGGACCACACCTGGGGGTGGCCGCCTGGCTCTGGGCCTGGGCCTCCCCCTCACTCTCCCAAGGGCCCCTCAGCCCTGGCCTGAAGATGGCTCCAACACTCCTCAGAGATCCAGCATCCGCCCCTGAGAGGGACACCCTGGGCTGCAAAGGATCCCAGGCTGCTGAGTGAGCTCCTTGGTTGTTCACTGCCTAAAACAGTGCCTGGCACAGAGTCAATACTTAGTAAATGTTTGTTGACTGACTGACTGACTGGCTCTTTGATTCCTCACTCTTCCCTCCCACTAACTCCTTGAACCATTCCTCTCTCACAGCCCCTCAGCTGTGTGACATGTGTTTTACTAATGACTACCCTTTACTGGAACCATAATCTATGCCGGACACCAGGATAAATGGGTTCCTTCTCTGAATCTGCATGACCATTGCAGGGCCCTGCCTGGCCCCTGGGGGTGTGTTCCTAACCACTTTGCCATTTGGGTTCACTCAGGGATGTCCATCCCTCAGCCTGGCAGGCCCACCTGGTCCCAGAGCTGGGAGGGGGCAGGCAGCCTGCAGCCGCCAGGCACTCTGCCCTGCAGGAGGGAGATGCTGCTCCCTCCATTTTACAGAAGAAGAAATTGAGGCTCAGGGCACCATCTCCAAGCACTCTCCACTACCCTGGCCTGCCTTCTGCTTCCCTTCAGCTGTGGACTCTGAAGGTGGGGGTTGGAACCAAGACCCAGAAGACAGCTCATCCTTGGACTTGGAAGGGCCGGATGATACAAATGGGAAGTGAGGGTGTCTTCTCCAGCCTGGGGGGCATGGCAGGATGTGGCCGCTAAACCCTGGTCTCCAAAGTGGGGCATGAGCAAGATAAGTCAATGGCACGTCCAAAGAAACACGACCCCTGGGCTTCTATTTTTTATCTCATCATCTTTAAATTTCAACTTTTATGGATACATAATATATAAGCCCAGTAATAAAGTGCCTATGGTTTATAAATAAATAAATATACATGCTCTGAAACCTTTTCCTGAAACGGAAAAAACCTCCCCCATCCCACCTCCAGGGCTGCACCCAGGGCACCCTGTAGCAGATGCCAATGAACATTTCGCGACTTGGGGGGGGGAGTCCAGAGGCTGCAGGGAGGGGGTCCTCCGGGATACCGGCCCGCCCCCAGCACCTCCTCCGTGCTAAGGAGCCCACCTGCACCCTCGGCGGGGCGCGGCTGCGGGCCTGGCTCGCGCCTCTGCCTGGGCCTGGCGCGGTGCCACGTTCCACCGGGTGGCCGCGAGGATACCGGGAAGGGAGGCGGTTCGCCCTGCAGCTGCTGACTGCCCGCCCGCGGCTTCCCCGACCTCCCCGGCTCCCTCCTCCCGCCCCCGCCCCGGAGCACCGCGCAGGGAGGTCCTGGGCACCCCACGACGGGACGGGTCCCGGGGGTGGCCCGCGTCCAGGGCGACCCCGGCCCCAGCCACCAAGCTGGTCCCCTCTCGGGAGCTTGTTTCCAGTAAGCGCGAGCGTGCGGAGCGCGGCCGAGTTCCCGACAACCAGGCCGCGCGCGGGCGCGCAGAGGAGCCCGGGCCGCGCCGCTGTGGCTGTGTCTACACCGGCGATCAATGCGCGCCCGCGCCGGCCGCCCCAGGCTCCCTTCCTGCCCTGGGCAGCGGCGGAGCCCCCGGGCACCGCGTCCCCAGCCCTTGCGCCTGGGTCCTGGGCTCCCTTACCCCCGCGCTTGCCGGACTAAGTCTCCAGCAGTCAGTCTATCCGAACTGCGACGGTCATTGACCTACTGACAGACCCCCCCTTCGGTCGCCGCTCTTACCAGCAGACACTAGAATTTGGAAGTTGAACCAGCCACCCCTTCTCCCTTAACTAGAACTGCTCTCTGCCACTCTGCACTTCTAGCTTGGCTAGGGGGAGGGGGTTATTTCTATTTTTAAAATTTTTTAATTTTTTTTAGGAATTCAGGTGATGAGCAGTATACACTTGGAATGAACTCCTAAAAGAAGGGAAGCAGGGAAGATGTACTCCGGCAGGGATTTACTCCCCTGAGTACAAAGGCACTGGGCTCAGGGAGGCTGGCAGGGTGGGGAGAGAAGGGCTTCAGCTCCTGGCAGCCCCAGCCCCTGGCTCTGGATTTCAGAGGCCGGTGGGGGTTGGGGAGGGTGAGAGATGGAAGGAGGGAGAGGAGAAAGGGTTAGGGGGTCTTTAGGAAAGTGCAGGAATGGTGCTCTCCCCTCTCCGTCCATGCCAGGGAAGTCTGGTCTAGGGGGAGCAGATGGAGGGGCTGCAGGGCCTTCTGGACTGTGGGGTTAACTTCAAACCCAGTCTCTTTCAGGGACCTAATGCAGAAGGAGGTGGAGGGGGCCCTCCTGGGCCCGGCAGTGGAGCACCAGGCTGAGGCTGTCCAGCCCACCTAGGGTTCTTCCTCCACTTCTCTGAGGACGGGGTGGTGGGCAGCTCTTACTCCCCTGAGGATGGGGAAGAGCCTGGAGATCTGGGAAGAAACCCTTCAACTCCACACATGGGCTTAATAGGCCCCGCACTCTCACTGGGTGGCAGGTGGGAGAGAGTCCAGAGTCAGCCTCAGGCAGCGGGGCCTGGCAGGAGGACAGGGCCTACCACCTGGGAGTGGAGGAATCTGAGTCAGGCCCTGCAGACGTGCCTTCCTGGCCCCCATACACCACCCAGAAGGGTATGGGGGCAGCTGCCTCTCCCTGCCCTGATCCTGCCTTGGCCAGCAAGATTCTGTGAGGCGGAATCAAGGGGGCAGAATTAAGAGGAAAAGCAAGAGAGCCGTGTGGATAGTGCTGGAGGAGGTGGATAGGGCTGGTGACGATTTGGAGTGTTGGCATGGACAGTGAGAAGGACTGAAATCCACCTCAGGGGTCTGACAGCGACCTGAGGTTTCTGGGCAGTGTTCCCTCGTGGGGGACCCAGCTTCCAGGTCAGCCTTTCCCAGGAGCTGTCCTGCTGCCAGGTGGTGATGGAGAGTCACCCTCCTGCTGCAGCCTTCACTGCTGACTCTACCTGCATGCATCGGTTCACTCACTCCTCCCCTTTGTGGGTGCTGCCACATGGAATTCTTCCACCAAAACCTTACTGAGAGAGTTGTACATTGGCACCCAGTTGTCAGAAAGATCTCGGCACACCTTGCTCAGTTCCCCTCCATGGCAATAGTTTCCAAAACCATAGTACGATATTCAACCAACATGTTGACCCTGACACAATCTGCCAACCTTATTCAGATCTCCCCAGTGTCACTCAGACCCCTTTGGGTGTGTGCTTACTTTATATCACCCTGCCACCCATGTGCCCACTGGCACAGTCAAGGTGCTGAGTGGTTCCAACACACAGGCTCCCTGGAGTTGAGGTGCACTTTTATAACCATGCCCACCTCTCTCTGGCACTCCCATCTCCATCCTCCTCCAGCTCCCCAGCTCGGCTAGCTTGCAGTTTGTTAGTGCCTCAGGCACCAGGCACTCTGCAGGGGCAGGGACCTTACTGCTGACTCCACCTATCCCAGGCTCAGGACCTGTCCCGCAGCATGTGGAGACTGGGTTACTAGGGGAAGGGGTGGAACACAGGGAATATGGACAGTGGAAGGGGAAGTTACAAATACTAACTATGGCTCGGTGCCTGTGGCTCAAGCGGCTAAGGTACCAGCCACATACACCTGAGCTGGCAGGTTCAAATCCAGCCCGGGCCTGCCAAACAACAATGATGGCTGCAACCAAAAAATAGGTGGGCGTTGTGGCAGGCACCTGTGGTTCCAGATGCTTTGGAGGCGGAGGCAGGAGACTCGCTTGAGCCCAGGAGTTGGAGGTTGCTGTGAGCTGAGATGCCATGGCATTCTACCCAGGGTGAGAGCTTGAGGCTCTGTCTCAAAAAAAAAAACAAAAAAACAAACAAAAAACAAATACTAACTATGGCAGAGTTAAGGACCACCACACACTCTTCCTCCTTTATTAAGTTCATCTTTGTTTATGTGAACTAATTTCCTTTTCTCACTCTCTCTTCCTTATTCTACACAAAGTAAATGACCTGGGGCCACCACATAATGCTGTGCAGGTTTGCAAAACTCCAGCAGGGAGTTTGTGGGGGAGGAAGTTTGTGATACTAGTGATTTTTATGCCTCCGGGGGACCTGCAGGCCTTGGAGATGGGTGATTTTTTTTTTTGAGACAGAGTCTCATTTTGTCACTCTTGGTAGAGAACTGCGTCATCATAGCTCATAGCAACTTCAAACTCTTGGGCTCAAGCAATTCTCTTGCCTCAGTCTCCGGAGTAGCTGGGACTACAGGTGCCTGCCACCCACCAGGCTATTTCTAGAGATGAGGTCTCACTCTGGCCTTGTTGCTGTGTCCTCTGGGCAGAAGGAAGGCTGTGCCCTCATGTGGCAGAATGGATGGAAGGGCAACAAGGGGGCTAAATGCTATGCGAAGCCTCTTTTATGAAGACTTTGGGCTTGGTGCCTGTAGCTCAAGCAGCAAAGGCGCCAGCCACATACACCAGAGCTGGTGGGTTCGAATCCAACCCCGGCCTGCCAAACAATGACAACTACAACCAAAAAATAGCTGGGCATTGTGGTGGGCACCTGTAGTTCCAGCTACCTGGGAGGCTGAGGCAAGAGATTGCTTGAGCCCAGGAGTTGGAGGTTGCTGTGAGTCGTGATGCCATGACACTCTACCCACGGTGACAGCTTGAGGCTCTGTCTCAAAAAATAAAAGACTTTGATGTCATCCAGGAAGGAGAAGCCTTATCACCCCCTAAAGGACCCACCTCTTAAAGCTGTTACACTGGCCTTAAGGTTTAACATGTGAATGTGGGGGACTCACAGTAGCAGCTGGAAAGCTGAAAACTTTTCCAGACTCCCTTCAGATGTGAATTCTTTGGCTTGGTGCCTATAGCTCAGTGAGTAGGGTGCCAGCCACATACACCCAAGGTGGCGGGTTTGAGCCTGGCCTGGGCTTGCTAAACAATGACAACTGCAACCAAAAAAATAGCCAGGCATTGTACTGGGCGCCTGTAGTCCCAGCTACTTGGGAGGCTGAGGCAAGAGAATTGCTTAAGCCCAAGAGTTGGAGGTTGCTGGGAGCTGTGACACCACAGCACTCTACTGAGGGCAACATAGTGAGACTCTGTCTCAAAAAAAAAAAGTCAAAGATGTGAATCTTTCCAGTCAGTGGATGCACTCTTGAGGAAAGAAGGGTAGATTCTGTCTTTCTGCAGCCGTGTGGGTATGAAGTGAGAGAGCCTGCCTGTGGGCAGAGGCAGCTGGAGGGAAGCAGATGGGGAGACTGGGAGATGGCACCACTGGCGCATCCGGATCCAACTGTGCCTGAGGCCCTGCGCTAATCCTGTGTGCTTCTGTCCTGTACGCCAGCAATACAACCCCTGCTAATTGCTTAAGCCACTTTACATTGGCTTCAGACAGTCCTGACTAATAGCTGTTAGCTGACCTTGGCCATGTCACTTCTGTGTTCTGTTCAAGTGGGGTTGGTGTGATACCTAGATGAGATAATGAGTTAAAGCTCCTCATTAGGTGTCTGGCACACAGCACGCTCCGGTGTCGTACCACAGTTATTCTTTTGTAGCAACTGGGTTAGAGCCATGTTAATCAAACACGTATGCATGACTCAAATGAGACTGCTCCATCTTGTCCGGGAGAAAAACCTAATTATCAGGAAACTGGCTTTAGCCCTCACTAACATAAAGAACTGGACGGAGACCAGCTGGCTCCATGGAGTGAGCGGCCTCATCGAGGAAGCCCATGAGGTGAGAGACTGCAGGTGGGCCCCAGCCAGCAGAAACCTCAGGCCTTGGTCACACGGCTGCAAGGAAAGGAATCCCATTTGTAGCTGGCAGTGACAGATGACCCTTCCTCAATTGAGACCCCAGATAAGAACTCAGCCCAGGTTCAGCGCCTGTGGCTCAAGTGGCTAAGGCGCCAGCCACATATACCTAAGGTGGCAGGTTCGAATCCAGCCCAGGCCTGCCAGACAACAATGACGGCTACAATCAAAAAATAGCTGGGTGTTGTGGCGGACGCCTATGGTCCCAGCTACTTGGGAGGCTGAGGCAGGAGACTCGCTTGAACCCAGGAGTTGGAGGTTGCTGTGAGCTGAGATGCCACGGCACTCTACCCAGGGGGAAAGCTTGAGGCTCTGTCTCAAAAAAAAAAAAAAAAAGAATTCAGCCCAGCTGATGCCTCGGTTTGCAGCCTACTGGACTTTCAGCAAAGGACCCAGGAAAGTATTCCCAGACTTCCACCCTGGGGAAACTGAGACAACAGATCTGCATGTTGTTTTAGGTCCTAACTTTGTGATAATTTGGACACAGCATGGAATACTAACATAGCTTTCTGCAGAGGTCTTGGGTTGCTGAGAGAAGACACTAGAAATCCTTCCTCATGGAGGCAGGGCACAACTTCCCAGATATTCTGGTTACTCTGGCTGCATCGCGATTCACCCCAAAACATGGTGGTTTGAAGCAACGATCATGTACTACCTCTAGTAGTTTCTGTGGGACAGGAATCCCACAGAATCTGTGGGGCTGCAGTCATCTGAAGGCTTGACTGTGGCTGGCAGAGCTGTTTCCAAGGTGGTTCCTTCATGTGGCTATTGGCTGGAGGCCTCAGCTTTTCTTTGCATGAGCGTCCCTGTGGAGTAGGTTAACCTTCCTCATGGAGTAGTGCCTGGCTTCCCCCAGAGTAAGAGAGATTAAAGACCAGAAAGAAGAGGCAAGCCTGCATGCCCTTGCTCCCTGAAGTACCTTGAGTCAGCCTGATTTGGCATGGAGGGGTTAGCTGAGGGCACGCGTAGCAGAGACAGGGTCTCTGGAGCCGCTTAGGAGACTGGTCACCCTATAGGGAGGCAGTGTAAACAGAACCTGCTGGGGTGGGAAGAGGACAAGGGGAGGAAGACTGGGGTTTTGGCTCAGGGCATGCCCTGTGGCCCATGAGGTGTGAGGCCATCCCCAGTTCCCTTCAACCTTGCTTAGCTAGTGGAGAAAATCATGGGTCCCAGCCCCATCTCTCCACCTGGCTTTGGGGTGTGGACTGATTACACTGCACTAAGGAGCTGGGCTCTGAGGGGGAAGTGGGGGCCCTGGTATTCAAGGAAGGAAGAGCGTTTGCTTCCTGATAACCTGGTGAGCCTTGTTCTGAGCAGATCAAAGAGTAGAGAGGGACAGTGACCGGCTCACTCACTGCAAGACAGGAAAGCAGCAGCTGCCCTGGACATAGCATGAGCTCCAGAGAGCAGAAAGGCCAAGTGGAGCTCTCCAGCAGGGCCCTGGGTGCCCAGGACATGCAGGAGGGGCAAAGGAAGGGGAGGGAAGGAAGCCTCCTTGTCTTTGCTGCAGGGTCCCTGATCTTTATTCCCCTCCCCTGGAGGGATAGACAAGGAGGCTAATCTCCTCCCTCTATTTAGAGACATTAGAGGCAGGGTGTTCAGGCCACACCCAGAGAGAGGGCTCACATCTGAAATCCCAGCACTCTGGGAGACCAAGGCAGGAGGATTGCTTGAGTTCAGGAGTTCAAGACCAGCCTGAGCAAGAGTGAGACCCCTATCTCTACTAAAAATAGAAAAACCAGACCCCATCTCTACTAAAAACTACACGTGGTGAGCACATGTAGTCCCAGCTACTTGGGAGGCTGAGGTAGGAGGATCACTAGAGCCCAAGAGTTTGAGGTTGCTGTGAGTTATGACACCACGGCTCCCTACCCAAGGTAACAGAGTGAGACCTTGTCTCAAAGAAACAAAGAAACAAACAACAGAGCCTGATCTGTCCTGCAGCAGGAAGCAGTTAATTTACATTGCCTGCGAGGCCTTTTACATGGTTCTCCGGTTTAAGTCAGGAAGAATTCTGAGCTGCACGCTATGGACCCACATGATCTAGAGAAGAAAACTGAGGCTCAGAAGTGGAGTGACCTCCCCGGCAAGGGAGAAGCTGCCCTGACATCCTGAGGCATCAGAATAAGGCTCCCTGGGTAAGCTCAGGCCAGGGGAGGAAAGAGGAAGGGTCTGGGGAGGTCAGTGCCCAGCAGGACAGCAGCCAGGGGTGTAGGGGTGAGGGCGGAGGAGACTAGAACCCCTCGACCCCAGCTCTGACACACTGCCCAGCCTACTGGCGGCCAGCCTTTCCGCCATTGATCTGGGGAGCTGTACTGGTTTCCTGGAATCATCCTGCTGTCTCCCTCAGGCCAGTCCGACCTGGCTGCAATGTGGACATCCCCACAGGGGGAGGAGGGGGTGGCAGGACCCCTAGAACTTGCTGGATATCCAGATTTCTCTCTGACACTTGGAAGGCCCTGGGCTCAGTTTCCTGAAGAAAAGACCCTTGTGCTTCAAGGGGGCAGTCAGGTGGGAAGGCTGAGGTGAAGCGTGAACAGGAGGAAGACATGTGGACCCGGAATTCCCAGGGGAAAGAACGGGATAATCTCCCAGTCAGATAGGTGAGCTAGACCTCTCATGCAGCCTTCACTCATGCCCATCTGCACGTCGCAGGCACACACCCTACACATGCACGCTTGTGCACACGCACACAGGCACTCACATGTGCACAGTCCCTTCAGCTCCCCAGGTCACCTGAGCTCCTGGGAGCATCATGCCCAAGCCCCAACCACCCCTCTCATCTGCTGCCTAAGCAACAGCTCAAGTGACCCTCAACATGGACACCCAGGCTCAGGGCATGCCAGGCCCAGGACCTGTCCCAGAGACTGCCTGGAAAGAGTAGGCCAAAGAATGCAGTGGGCAACTTGGCAGAGAGACAGACAAAGCTGGCCAGGCTTCCAGTAACATGCCTGCCCACCCTCCCTGCCCTCACCCACCGGTCCAGAGTCTCGGCCAGCAGAGGCCCAGTCTCAGCTCCAGTCCTTATGTAGCTGTGGCAGGGCACTCAGGGTCACCACCCCTGCCCCCAACCACAACAGGACAGGGAACTGGATCTCTGTCCTCTCAGGCCCATGCCGGGAAGGGGGTATCTTTAGCTTCCCTTCCTGGAAGCCCACTGGCTCCTGTCCCACCATGGCCCAGTGGCGGTGCCTCCAGGGCAGGCCACCCTCGCGAACCAATTGGCCAGAAAAGGAATAGCCACCCCAGAGAGGTGTGCTTGGTCAACTTGTCCCTGACTCTGGCTTGGGACGTGGGCTTGTCCTGGCCATGAGACCATGCTGATCCTTCTGTCTCCACCCCCAAGTGCCCATTGGGTGGTCCTTGTGAAACCTGTCACATGAGGACATTGGCTGAAATGCTCCCTGTCCCCAATCTAATTAGAGAAGTGTAAATAGCTTCAAGGTGAGTGAGGCCCTTTTTGCAAGAGAAGGAGGAGGTCCAGAGAAGGGGTGGAGAGTTACAAACGGGCTGGGAAAGATCCCCAGCAGACAGGCTTGTAGAAAGGCCTCTAGTCCCCAGAAGTAGCAAAGGGGGGACCAGGAGAAAGGTCTCCCACCATGGGGCTTCTCTCAGAAAGAAGGCCTGGGGTGGGGCATGTGATCAGAGACTAAGACAGCACCAGGGCAGGGAGAGGATGGAGATGTGTACTTGGGGTGGTCCTGGGGCCTCCTGTGAGAGGGTGAGGGTGAAGTGAGCCTGACGGTCCAGGAGAGAGACAGGTCAGGTCAGGCCTGGATTTGTTAGGCTGGTCTGCTGGGCCCTCTGCATGTGCTCCCTGGGGCAGGGATAGAGGAAGTTGAGGGAGTCATGCTGTCTGCTCCCCGGGGGCTCAGAGCTTGCCTGTAGGACAGGACAGGCAAGAGAGATGTGGAACCAGCGAACCTCAGTGCAGGGCAGGGTGCAAGAGATGCCAGAAAGAAGGGGTAAACCAACTGCCCTGGTTGACAGGGAGCTCGGGAAGCCCTCAGGGAGGAGGTGGCACGGGGAAGATCAACAGGACATAGTGTCTACAGCAGACGGGGTGCAGGGAGCAGTGATGGGACAGCACAGAGCAAGGTGGAAAAGGGGGTGTGTGCAGCACTCTGCCAGGGACTTCAGCTGCAGGGAACAAGCAGACTTCAACCACAGTCATTGTTTACCTGACAGAAGACCCAGAGGTGAGCATGTTGACAAGGGCCTATGTTTATATCTGTCTGTGCCATCAATTTAGGGTGAGTAACCATCCTGACTTGCCCAGCACACTCCCACTTTTAGTGCTGAAAGTCCTGCATCTGGGAAATCAAATCTGGACTTGTGCTCACCCTAGTACTGTGGATAATGCTCCTCCTGGCACAAAATAGCTGCCACAGCTCCAAGCATCACCCCTCACATAATAGTGTATTGACTAAGACAGGCGACGTCAAACTACAGCCCGCGGGCCACATGCAGCCTGCCTAGGACATTTATCTGGCCCGCCGGGTGTTTTTGCCACCACTGCCTATCCTGCTCAGTAGCCAACTCGTCCCGGGGCCCACAGTCAGGCCCTCCAATGGTCTGAGGGACAGTGAACTGGCCCCATTTAAAAAGTTTGAGGACCCCTGGACTAAGAGGAAATGGGGTGGAAGCAAAACAGAATGCTCCTTTACCACCTCAGGGGCCCTCCAGAGACACCCCCAACCCTACATTTCATTGCCAAGCCTGGGTGACGAGGTCACCTTACATCAGTCACTGGCAAAAGAGCAGGGACTGGATGATTGGCTTAGACCCATCTCTCTTCATCCCCTAGGGCAAGAGCTCTGTTAATGAGGAGGAAGGGGGCAGCTGGTGGTGTCCCCAACAGGGTGGGGACAAGCCAAACGGCAGCGACTCAGCCTGCAGGGTAAAGCATAGACAAGTCCCTGTGAGCCCGGCCTCATCTGAAAGAATATGTGAGGAGAGTGGTCGCCCTCACAGAGTCCTTGAGGAAGAAAAGTGCTGACCAGTGTCCAGCAGGCCAGTCATGCCCCGCTGCTTTCACTTCCATGGTCTAAGCCCTGCTCTGTGTCTCAGTCTCACCACAAGGGAGGCATGTGGGGCGGGGCCGGCAGAGCCTTCTTGGGGAGCCCTAAGTCTGTTTCACTTAATCTTTTCATTCCTGAACAACTCGAATTATTTCTTTGGGGCTCGGTGCTCGCAGCTCAGTGGGTAGGGTGCCAGCCACATACACCGAGGCTGGCCTAGGCCTGCTAAACAACAATGACAACTGCAACAAAAAAATAGCTGGGTGTTGTGGCTGTTGCCTGTAGTCTCAGCTACTTGGGAGGCTGAGGCGAGAGAATCGTTTAAACCCAGGAGTTTGAGGTTGCTGTGAGCTGTGATGTCATGGCATTCTACCCAGAGCGATATAGTGAGACTCTGTCTCAAAAAAAAAGAATTATTTCTTTGGGGTACTTTCCCAGAAGAGCAAATAAATATTGAATCAAAGAGAATAGGCCTTTAAATGATGCTTTCTATAAAAAATATGTATGTAATATGTAACCTTTGTAGAAAGTTAGAAAGCACAGAAAAACAGAAAAGCAAATTAAAATTGTCTGGTTTGGCTTGGTGCCTGTAGCTCAAGCGGGCATTGTGGCAGGCGCCTGTAGTCCCAGCTACTCAGGAGGCTGAGGCAAGAGGATTGTTTGAGCCCAACAGTTTGAGGTTGTTATGAGCTATGATGATGCCTCAGCACTCTAGAGGGTGACAAAGAGACTCTGTTTCAAAATAATCAAAAAACAAACAAAAGAAAACCCACATAGGCACCCTGTCTACTTGAGGATACAAGGGACTGTGCCTCACCCCAGTTTTGATAGAGGCCCCCCAGCCCAGCTGGTGAGGTGGAGGCAAGAGCCTGGTCAGCACTGTGGGAGAAGCATCCTGGGCTGAGGGCAGCTAGAAAAGGGAGGGGCAAGCCATGAACACAGAAGTGCCAAGGAGAGGACCCAGGAGAGGTTGTAGAGGGGCAGACACAGGGGCAGAGCAGAGGGCAGGAGAAGGTGCAGGCTCCTTGGGGTCACACTCACAGAGGGGCCCCAAGGTTCACCTCATTTATGTATGGGAACCACCTGGGTGACGGCAAGAAGAAAGGGATGCTCAGAAGGAACAGGGGTGCCCTGAGCTGGGGTCAACCCTGGAAGGTCAGTGTGTGGAGCCCAGGGAGTGTGGGGAGGGAGAGCCCCCACTCTGGGCCACACCCCACAGCCCTGGGAGGGGGGCTTGGGTCATTTCTCCTGTGCAACTTAAAACCTCTGGGGTCTTCTGAATGTGGGCAACAAAGTGCATGGCCAAGTTTGTATTTTAGAAGGACAGCTCTTGCTGTCCTTGGCAGGCAACCCCACAGGGGTAGTGGGTAGCGGGAGGAAGAGGGCCAGCAGGAGGCTGGGGTGGGAGGAGAGAGCCATGGAGAGGCTGGCTTCTGGATCCCTCTGAAGGGGAAGATAACTGACGTGGAACGTGGCATGTGAGTGGGAGAGTGGACATCCAGGACACGGGCACAAACCAGGGTCTGAGCAACTGTATGAACGGAGTTGCCACTTCCTGACCTGGGCGGACCTCGCAGGAGGGTGAGGGGAGTGATGGAAACAGTTGGCATCCGCTGGCTGGGCGTGGATGAAGGCAGCAACAGTGACCTGCCATCCAGCCTGCACAGCAAGTATAGCCAAGACTTTCTAAAAAACTCTTTTTACTGGAGTGTAACATACATACGGACAGCACAGAGATCCCAGCGCACAGCTGGCCAATCTTCAAACATAAGGCACCAAGTCAAGGCCCCGAGCGTCCCTCCCAGCACCCCAGTAGCCCAAAGATGTTCATAAACACTATCCCAACTTTTGACACCAGGTTGGTTTTTCCTGGTTTTGTGCTTTTTGTATCAACGGAACACATACGCCTGTTGGAGAGACCCACCCCACTGACACAGAGCTGTGGTCCATTCTTCCTGCTATCGAGGCCAAAGTATGTTTATCCATTCTTTCCTTCTTTTTTCTTTTCTTTTCTTTCTTTCTTTCTTTTTTTTTTTTTTAGATAGTGTCACTCTCTCACCCTGGGTGGAGTGATGTAATGTCATAGCTCAGAGCAACCTCAAACTCCTGGATTCCAGTGATCCTCTTGCCTCAGCCTCCCTAATAGCTGGGACTACAGGCGCCTGAACACCTGGCTAGTTTTTCTACGTTTACTAGAGACGGGGTCTCTCTCAGGCTGTCTTGAACTCCTCAGCTCAGGCAATCGACCCACCCCAGCCTACCAGAGTGCAGGGATTACAGATGTGAGCCACCATGCCTGGCTCATTCTTTCCTTCTTGATGGACTGATAGACATTTGGGCTGGTTCCACTTTGGGGCTACTAGTGACAGCACCTCGAAACAGCTTCCACAGTGACGGTGCCAATTCACCTCCCCTTGGCAGCATGTCAGAGTCGTAGCTGCTCCACGTCTTTGCCAATTTGAGGCATCTTCTGTCCTTTTCACTTTAGCCATTCTGTTGGGTAGGTGGTGGTGTCACGCTGTGGTTGCTGTGGTTTGTTTTTTTTTTTTTTTTGAGACAGAGCCTCAAGCTATCCCCCTGGGTAGAGTGCCATGGCATCACAGCTCATAGTAACCTCCAACTCCTGGGCTCAAGCGAGTCTCCTGCCTCAGCCTCCCAAGTAGCTGGGACCACAGGCG
>CAUYQV010197330.1:0-11062 GCA_963574575.1 Galagoides demidoff | reverse complement strand
CTTTTGCTCCATTGCTTAAAATGATGTTAAAGTTCCCATGTTACATCCCAGGCCCCTCACTGCAGTGGTTTGAATGTGTCTCCCAACATTCATGTGTTGGAAACTTAATTTCCAATGCAACAACGTTGGGAGGTAGGGACGATGGGAGGTGTTTAGGTCTTGAGGGCAAGACTTAACATCATTATTGCAATAATGCATTTGTTATAAAAGTGAGTTTGGGCCCCCTCTTTCCCTGCCTTGCTCTCTCTCACCCTTGTGATAATTTCCTCCATGTTATGATGCAGCCAGAAGCCCCACACCAGATATGGCCCTTCAATCTTTGATTTCCAGCCTCCAGAGCATTGAGCCAAATAAATTTCTGTTCATTATCAATTACCCAAGCTTTGGTATTCTGCCATAGTAGCACAAAGTGGATCAATATAATCCAAGTATCTCGATCTCTGTACCTTGCTTCATAAACTGCTGCTATGGATTGAGCAGAGTTCCCCTAAAATTTATATGATGGATTCTAGCCCCCACTGTGATGGTACTTGGACACAGGGCATTTGGGAGGTGATTAGGTCATGAGAGTGATGCCCTCGTGAATGAGAGTAATGCTTTTATAAGAAGAGACAAGAGAGAGCCCTCCCTCTCTCTGCCATGTAAGGACACAGCAAGAAGGTGACCATCTGTAAACCAGGAAGAGAGCCCTTACCAGGAACCAAATAAGCTGGCACCCAAATCATGGAATTTCCTGGCCTCCAGAAATGTGAGTGAAATCAATTTCTGTTGTTTAAACTACCAGTCAGTGCTATTTTGTTATGGAAGCCCTAGGTGACAAAGGTGCCTGCACAGCTGCCACACCAACCCTACAACACCTTTCACTTTTCAAAGTCCTTTTTGACTACACTGTTTCCACAGTTACTCAGGTAGAAGTGAATATACTCTCACTTCAGCTCATCGGGATTGGTCTGGATTTGCTGCAGTAACAAATCCAAATCAGAATAACCAATATTTGTCTGAGCTCACTCCAAGAAGGCGGAGAGGTAGGCTGCAGCTCTGCTCTGGGCTGTAGGTTGGCTGCAGATTTTCTTCACCTGCCCCTGCATTCCAGGACTCAGGCTGAAGGAGCCGCTGTTCCCTGGGGCATCCTCTTGTTACAGCAGGGATCAGAAGTGCAAGGAAAAGGCCTAACCAAGACACGCCGTTAAAGCTGTTAAAGTTTCTGTTTGCTTGTGACATAAAACTTATCTGTTCATATTTCATTCACGACAGCAAGTCCCCTGGACAAACCCAACTTTGATGAGGTTGGGAGGTTTACCCCTACAGAAGGACAGAATGAACACCTGGGAAAAATCACACAATGTACCCACTACCTGGTATGTATTTTCAGATAGCCCTCAGAACCCTTTGTTTATTACCTTTCAAACTTGAAGCTTCTGAAGGCAGGGTCTGATTTGTTCTTTTTACACCTTACCAGCATTTAGTAAAGTTGCTGAATATAAACATGAATTAATGATTGACACAATCATTCAAGATGGAGAATGCAGGAAGAACATTGAGTGTGCTGGAGATGATAATGAGTTTAGTGTCAGTCTCATAGGCTAGATATGTTCCAAGCCCTGTCCTGGTGATAGAACCATCATTTTCAGTACAGTTTACTAAGAGCTAATATGTTCTGAACTCTCTGTTATCAACTTCAAATCACTCCTTTGAAAAATGGCTAAGTTTAAAACAGCCTGTAATGTTTCGATTGATTGATTCCCTTGATCTTAAATTTCTCATATCTGAAACACACATACTAGTAGTTTTACAGAGTTGGCTTTTTTTTATTATTTTCAGAAGCTGGGATTAAGGAAGACTAAGTAGGTATGAGATAGAGATAACCACAGAGAATTGAGAATGGAATGGTAACCGAGAGCAGAACTTTCTGAAATCCAAGGGCTCCTTGAAACTGAAATTGAAAACTATTGAGCGTGTACACACATGCATTTCCCTAGAGAAACAGGTTATAGTTTTGCATCAGATTCTTAAAGGTGTTTGTAAATCGCAAAAGGTTAAATTAACCTATTGTAACAGAAACAGAGGAGACAGAAAAATAACATTTTTAATTTATTCCCAGATGATAGTAATAACAATAATTTACTGAACTGTTTTTTTTTTTTTTGCTAGTTATTGTTCTAAGCACTTTCACTGATACTCTCATTTAACTTTTAAAACAACTCTGCTGGAGGAGACTCAGGTTTAGAGGAGACAAATACTGTAAGTTGTTCTGAGATACCTGCCTGGCCAAGAGAGATGTCCCAACACAGCCTTCTTAAGCAGTATGTTGCATGCTGGTTAAGTAGGCAATTGAGTCCTCAACTTATTCTACTTTGCCCTCTGTCTTTCTTAATAATTTTAGTTAAAAAAAATAGCTTTTAAATTTAGCTTCCTGGCAGTCACAGATTGGCTAGCTCTCAGATTTCTGGCAGGTCAACCCATTTGCATGGCATAAATATAACTAAAGACCTAACCAAACACTTAGATACATTTTCATCATTGTGCAATCTTACTAATGGATTGACCTCCGATTCCAAGTAGAAATGTTGTGGTACCTCACCTGATTGGCAGGCACTTCCCAAGTCCTGATCAACTATTAAATTCTGCTCATTAGGTTAATGAAAAGCAAATTTGTGGTACCCTTGCTGATGCAAAACGTTCTAGCAGTGATAAATTTGTCTGAGATTTATTTATCAATTCTTATTTAAGTAGTGGCAAACCCTCAGAAATGGCCTTGCATAGCATGAAAATTCACTTACTGAGGATAGCGCGGCAGATCTGTCCCATTTGCAGAGATCCTCTTTCAGAGGAGTATTGAAATGAGGGCATTAAAATGATTGTGCCAAATGTGATGAGTGATAGCCCACACTGTATATGCGCTGGAATGGGTGTCAAGTTTATGGTCTGCCTGAACTTCATGATAAATCAGTGTTAGGCACTTCCAGCCAGGGAGTTCAGCTTCCCTGCTCACCTTTCATCTCTGAGTGGTTACTGTGCATCTTTGGCATTTGCATTTGCAAAGTGCCTTTTGTCCTCGAAATGTCAGTGTGGATACGGGCACATTTTATGATTGCTGCTTCAAAGATGGAGAGATTGACAGGCACTGAACTGGGGGTAACCAGGGTGCTGGGCCCCCTTGAAGCAGCCATGGTGGTTTGTCCTCTGATATGACTGTCCTTGTATATCTCTTTTGTTTGTTTTGCCTTTTGGGCTTCCAAATCATATCCCACAAATGTGACTTAAATTACAGGAAATAGCATATAGTAGAGAATTTAAGAAGAGGCTCCGGAGTCAAACGGACTTTAGCCCAGTATAAGTGACCTTGGGCAATTAACTTACCTAAATCTCCTCTGTAAGATGGGACTCATAAGACATCCCTTATACAACTGTTGCAAGGATTTTAATTTAATTAGATCATACATAGATTATATACATGCATATAATCTATATATGTATAAACTATGTTATAACTTTTGTTACCATCAACAGAAACCAAGCAAATGATGCAGAATATAATGAAAGGTTTACCTCTGTAGTGCAGACCATGGACTTTGAGATTTTTATAGAAGGAGAAATCACTGAGGTGTGCAGCAACCTGGGGTGACTTCTGGAGTTGAAGGACTTTTAATCCCGCTGCAAGGGATGTCAGGATTTGGATTAGCAGATTGGAAGGGAAAGGGGAAAAAGCTGTGTAATTGTGAGTTTTATATATGTACAAATTCTTTAACTCTTCTTTCTTAAAAGTAGAGTCTAATTCCCCTCTGTGTGAATGTGTGCTGGTCTTCGGACCCTGTTGCTAGTGAGTGGAATACGGGGGAAGTGAAACTGAGTGACTCCTGACGCTTGGTTAGAAGATGTGGTACAGCTTGTCTGTCACCTATCATCCTTCCATTCATCCGTCTAGTTATCTAGCTACATATCTATGGATTGAATGATCTATGTACTACCTAGATCTATCTATCTATCTATCTATCTATCTATCTATCTATCTATCTATCAATCAATCAATCAATCATCTATCTGCCTTTAGAGTCCTGGGGCACTTTGTATGAATTCAGGCTTTCTTAAAGCCACCATGGGATCCCATGGGGAGGATATTTGCCCACAGAGCCCTGGTACTCTGGGCACAGCTGTTTGAGTCTTCTTAGTGCTGTGAGTGAGCCTTCATACAATTCAGGTCCTAGCCACCATCTGATAGTAACTGTGTGAGAGACTATCTTGATCCATTTTGTGTTGTTCTAAACATCCTCCTCAAACTACAGCCTGGGGGCCACATGCAGCCCGTCTAGGACATTTATCTGGCACGTTGGGTGTTTTTGCTGCCACTGCCTGTCCTGCTTAGCAGCCGACTCGTCCCGGGGCCGCAGTCTGGCCCTCCAACGGTCTGAGGGACAGTGAACTGGCCCCCTGTTTAAAAGTTTGAGGACCCCTTAAAAGGAACACCTGAGGTTGGGTAAATATATAAAGAAAAGGGGTTTATTGGGCTCATGGTTCTTCAGGCTGTACAAGAAGCATGGTGCCATCATCTGCTTCTGACAAGGGCCTCAGGAAGCTTCCAATCATGGCAGAAAGTGAAAGGGAACAGGCCTAGACACCAAGAGAGAAGGGAGAGGTGCCCAGCTCTTTTGTAAACAACTAGCTTCCTGGGGGAACTAACAGAGTGAGGACTCACCCACCACTCACCCCACCCACCACGGGGAAGGTGTTAATCTAGTCATGAGGGATCTGCCCTTAAGACCTAATCACCTCCCACTGGGCCCCACCTCCGACACCAAGGATCAGACTTCAACACGTGGTTTGGAGGGTCAAGTATCCAAATTATAGCAGAGAACCAGAGTGAGAACTACCTAGCTAAGTCCAATAAGCACTAGCACCGTGAGAGATAACAATAAAATGTTTTTAGCTGCGAACTTTGGGAGTAATTTGTTACTCAGCCGTAGTAAGTGGAACAATAATCAAAGTCAGTAGAGCACTTATAAAACAAAGCAAATTTACAAATTGTATGACAGGGCTACCAAACCAGTGGTAGTCAGTTTAAATAGGTTAATTTATTTTGACAGATGATGTTGCACAGTAGCCAAACGATGCTTCTGTCACTAAAAGGCGAATGCTTGCTATGGTGTAAGCTGTTGGCAGATCGATGCCTCTGTGCTGGGTGACGACTCAACTCCCCCACTGGACTTGAGTATAAGCACTGAATTACATGGGATTTTTAAAAACATTCATTTCTTTTTAGATTAGTACAGAAATGAAAATGTACACAGAAGGTGCTAGAGAGCCTTGCTGGGCTGGACTAGAAGAGAGGAACATATAGTCCAGGGAGGTCTGAGCAGAAAGTTCAGCTGAAGTGGAGCGAAGCCACTTTACAGATGGCCCCAAAAGGCAGAATCTGGAATCTGAACTGTTAACTTGGAGCCATTCTTGGCTCTTGCCTGGGGCAGTGACAGGATGAAAGCTCTATTTCAAGATTCTTCTCACAGTTGTGTGTATAATAAAATAAAGTAGACCAGGGCAAGGCTGGCACTGGAAAGGCTAATGGTCTCTCCTACTGTAGGACAGCAGTCTCTGGCACTTAAAAACTAAGTGCTCGGCAAGTTCTCACACCACGTACTCTACCAGGCTCTTGGTAAAACCTGGTGGAGGATATGAACTGGATTTGGTTGGGACTTAGGGCTTTCCAGTGCTCTTCCTTCCCTGCTTGTCATTGACAAACGATGCAATCTTGGTCAAACCATTCACGTCCCAGCACCTTTAAGACTTCATTTATCAAACAAGGGATAATGATATATACATTCTAACCATGTTATAAATATTAAATATATATATTAAATCTTCAAGAAGCTTCAAGCCTTCACAGAACAGAATGAGTTTATACTTCGTAGAGAATGCTTTAGTGTTAGATCATATTTATGTAAAAAACATTCACACTGTCACGAGAAAAAAGAGCTTTTCTGTTGCACAGACTATATTGTAACAGCATTGATAGAAATTTCAAAGAGGAAGAAAGCCCTCAGAATTCTGCAGCTGCCAATATCCACTTTTTGTTTTGCCTATTTCTTGCTTGTTCATATACACAACCACATCTACAATTCAAGTGTAGAGTGGATGTATTGTTGCATTTTGTTTTTTATGTAAACATTAACATTTTCATGTTATTCTATAATGTTCATAATTATAATTTTATAATAGTCTATGAGTTGATAAGTTTATATAGCACATTTGACTTAACTAACCTGTTGTTCAAAGCATATCTATATATGTCACATATCTCTTTCCTCCCTCCCTCCCTTCCTTCCTTCCTTCCTTTCTTCCTTCCTTCCTTCCTTCCTTCTTTCTTTTATGGAAGGGCGAACAAAGGCAGATAATTATAAAGCACCAGGAATGAAATGATTGAAGCAAAGAGAATGAATATTTTTAAGAAATCATTTATTTATAAAGCTTTCTGTCTTTCAAAGTTGGAGAGTATTCTACACTTTTAAAATGTCAAACATTGAAACATGATTGGAAACTCAGTACAGACAGGATCCAATTAGCAGATCCCCTCATTGAAATTCTTAATTCGTGCACTTGGGCTTTTTTTGTCTTCATGGCATGGAAGGAAGCAGGAGGTTGCTTTCCAAGTCAGCTCTGCAGAGTCTTTTCTGAAGAGTACTGCTTGTATGACAAGCGGGCTGTTGTGACAGTCAAGGATTGTTGACTAAGTTAAGCACAAGGGTGACTGAATCATCCCTGACAGAGGATGACTTAGAGTAAATACAGTCTTAGTCCCTTGATGATGTCAGATGGACATTAGCTTGAGAAAATCTTCCATCCTAGTCAAATGAGGTCAAGCTTATGTATTAATTTGTGGATAGTTCTCTGATTTAGGGATGACCTGAGGTTCATCTGCCTGCTTACATTAATCGTTGAAGGACAGCTGCTAGGAGCACAGTGGTTTAATTGGGGATACCAATCCTTTCCAAGACCAAGTAAACAAGGTCACCAGGTGCCAGGGAACAAGTTCAGCTGGAACACTATCATCCCACTCCTCCAAGCCTTTTTTTTTTAAACAGTCACATTCTTAAAGATTAGGAGCTGTGATCTGGGGACTCACTAAGTCTGAAGCTTTGATGGTTCAAAGTCCCTGAAGTCTGTCACAGACCGTTGAGTTGCCACCAGGGAATGGAAATGAGACCATGATGCAGCAAATCCTCCCCTGTACACCATGGTTCCTATACTGATTGCACAGTTTTGTAAACAGTATAAATATTAACTTTGCCTGTTGTGTGCCAAGTCTGAGTTAGGTAATACTGAAACAGAAATGACAGTCACTGAAAGCTGGATTTAGTCAGGTCAATGATAAAAGGATTTCAGTTTTGCTATTTGCTCCTGATGGGCACATGGAAATGCCTGCCTCCAGGAAGAAGCAGACAGGCACATTAGTTCTTAAAATATTTTTGGCTGACTTCAGAATCCCCAAAATACATAAAACTAGGCGCTACCCACATCAATCGAATTTGAAGTTTCTGTGTGTATGTGGAGTGGGGGGCAGAGGGATTTCTGGAATTTTAAATCCTAACTCAGTATTGAAAATCACTGTTCTCACAATATTGCAAAAATGTGTCTGAGACAAGGATTTAAACGTAATTCTGAATGTCGATGATACATGCGTGTTGTTTGTTTAATGTCATCAACATTCTGATTTTTCACAGTCCAACCCCTTCCATTCTCAGCACTAGCTTCTTGTCTGTCGCTCCCAGTGTTTATTCCTCCTTAAGTTTCTTCCAAACCACAATGTAAATACGGGAAGCACATCCTATAATCTTGTCCACAGCACTAGATACAATGTCATTTAGTTACCATGAAATTTCTGACTCCCCTTAGATGAGGGCAAAAGGCACAATCTTTACCGAAGGTGGAGGCCAGCTGGGGAGCTGCTGCAGCTCAGAGGCTGGAGGGGCTTCGGACAAGCTGACAGGGAGATGCAGAAAATTGGAGCTATTACAGTGGAAGAGACCTTGGTGCCTCTTCATCTCGTGGGTGAGAAAATTGAGTACAGAGAGGTTGGTACTTGTTCAAAATCACACACAGCCTATTAGTGGGATCGCTGGGTTTAGAACTCAGGTCTCTCAGCTCCCTCGCACCACATGGAGGCTGTGTTTTGAGGGAAAGCAGAATAGGGGTGCTCTCCACCTTCAGCAGAGCAGCTTTGCTGAAATCTGCTTTATGTAAGAGGCTTTTAGAAAGGGTAGGAAACCACAGCACACCAAAGCATACCAATGGTTCTGGTTGTCAGTCACCGTATTTTTGCAGGTCCTGCTAATCCAACAGAGCTTGTTTACAGAGATTTTAAAAGTTTCCAGTTTTAAGAACAGAATATGCTCATAGACGCCTGTAGAGGCTCCACCAAACCCTACTTCTAGAGACCATTGCTCCCTGTAGCTCAATCTTTTTAACTTACGAAAGGCCAAAGATTATTGCGTTGTAGACATTCCGAAATGTAAAAAATTAACCTTTTTATGCCTTTGTGCACAGACACTTTTCTAGGTTTACAACAAACACTTTTGGTTTTTTTCACTGAATGACCTCTCCAAAATGCTTTTTGCAGATTACGCATAGATATGCATGTTTCTAGCTGCAATTAAACCACTTTGTTTGTACTTTTGCAATGTGCAAAGATTATGCTGTTTTATTTTAACAACAACCCACTTGTTTATATTAATCCCATTTTATAGATGAGGAAACTGAGAGCTTGTGCTCTTTGCCTAGGTCAAATAGGTTATGAGAAGGAAATTAAAACCCATATCCCTCTGATTCCAAAGCTGAGTTTCTGACCACTAAGACCAAAGTATGCCCCATGCCGTAAATAATTACTATAAATACATCATTTTTAAAATTTGGCTGAGGCATATAAAAACCACTATATATTTTTTAGGTTATCTTCAAATAGAAGGTATTTTTTTATCCATCCCTTTTTTTACCCAAAGAAAAAAGCACAGGGATTTGTATCTAAAACAATTAGAATTGTCATGAGCCCACAACAGTTGGAAGTTACACCCAGGGCACAGTAAAGTGGTGAGGTTCTGGAGATGTGGGTTGGGGTCCCAATAGTACCTGCTACATTGTTTATTTAATATTGTATGTACTATGTTAGCCACTGCAGCTACAAAGTTGAATAAGATAGGGGTTTCTATCCTGAAAGAACTCAGAGCCTAGTGGGGAGGACAGACTCATAAATTGACAATTTTAATATAATATGACAAGCACTCAATTAGCACAACACTCAAGGCACATTTGAGCACAGGGAGAAATCAATACTCTGGTCTGTGAGGGAAGGACAATCGGAAAAGACTGCTGAGGGGCCTGGCCCATGTACCATCCCCGGAAAGAGGAAGGAGAGCTAGTCAGACTGAGAAGATGATTGAGGGGCAGGCAGATGGGGAAGGGTATTGCAGGGAGACAAAATGAACAGCACAAAGGACAGAGTAAAGTCTGGAAGGACACAGGGATTGTGGGAACTGTGAACAGACCCACGTATTAGAGTATAGAGTGGGAGGTGGGAGGAGATTGGCAACCTCACGGGAGGACTTTTGAGTTATGCTAAGGAGTTTGGAATTCTTGGTAGACGTTGGAGTCTTGGGTTTGTGAGTGACAAGATCAGATTTGCATTGTAGGTTGATCACCCTGACTGGCTATCAGCTGTTTCCTGCTTCCCCTGTGATTTTCACATGTGCAACATGCTCTAAACAGTGATGATGAGTAGATACTAGCCTGTTTTTTTCTATTCAATAAATCATGTTAGAAAATACAAATAAGAAGACATTAATATATGAATGTGATAGATTAAAAAAACAGCCACAATTCTCCACCCCTCCCTGTATTCACATCCTTTACAAAGTCAATTTGCTGCTCCTCCCATCAACATATGGATTCTATATCCCCTACACTTTAAATGTGGACTTGCTTTCTGTCTTAATTTGGTGGTTAGACTGAGGAAAAGTCATGGTGTACCAGAACCAGGGCTAGATCTCAAGAGCCATGCTAACTCCTTCTCTTGCCCAGACCCCTGACTGTCATGTGAACAAGTCCAGCTAGCCTGCTGCAGGATGTGAGAACACGGCCACCAGCCCCAAGCCAGCCCTGTTGTCTAGACAGACTTTCAGATCTGAGGGAGCTCAGCCAGACCATAGCAGACCACAGACACATAAGGAAGCCCAGTCAAGAACAGAAACACCCAGTAGAGCCCAGCCCAAATTGCTGACTTGCCATTAACTAAATAAATAGTTGTTTTAAGCCACTAAGTTTGGGGTGGTTGGTTGTCCTGAAAAAGCTAACTAGTAGATGAGATCATTCTGTCTCCTCTAAATTATCAAAAAGTAAATCATTTGCAAGCCTTGACATCTTAACAATGGTAAGTAACAAATTACTTGAAACATGTTGAGATCTTGCAACACAATGGCAAAGCATGACAAAAAGCATTTCTTAATACTTGTCCTTGAAAGTCTTCTGCTATCAGAAAGTTGGAGCATATGTGCCATTCCTTATTCTTCTGGTAAGTATTGCTAACCCCCCTGGACATTAGAAAGAATGCAAATAAGACTCTGAAACATAGCGAGGATATAAAACAAGACTGAAAGGTGGAGAGAATAGGCAGCCCTGCTGGGAGCCTGGGACCAGAAAAATGACGCTGTAGGAAGTTCCATGGGGTTTCTCTCTGCCTCATATATCCTGGACTTGGAACTTGGAGCTTTCTTTTTTGAAAACCAAAGTATCCCTTTTATTACAATTTCTTTTTACGTAACCTCTTCGACCTAGATTCAGGTTGACTACCTGTCTCTCCCACCAAAGGAGAAGGATCCTACATGTTACAACAGGCAAAAAGCCTTCTAGGAAATAAAATATTTTATTTTATTTTATTTTATTATTATTTTTTTTGAGACGGAGCCTCAAGCTATCCCCCTGGGTAGAGTGCCATGGCATCACAGCTCATAGCAACCTCCAACTCCTGGGCTCAAGCGAGTCTCCTGCCTCAGCCTCCCAAGTAGCTGGGACCACAGGTGCC